>LCTX01000004.1:93086-227873 GCA_002233555.1 Limonomyces culmigenus | reverse complement strand
CGGGTTCCTCCTCGTCCGAAATCTGCTGGATCACGGGGGAAGAGTGTGGATGAGAGCGGGCGGGGTATGTTGTTGATGCGACAGCTGACGGGAGGGACTGGTAGTTTCCAATCAAACGAGATATGATGTTAAGTGATTACATGTGTCTGTAGCACCCTGCTCTCTATGCATTACTGAGATTGTGTGCAATCAATGTCTCGAAACATACTTACGCTTTGATCGCCGTCGCCATTCACGTGGCTTGCCCGGGATGCTCGCAGTTGCCACAGAGCATTGGCCACCTCCTTTCATCTGCTACCTCCTGGTCGGCCCACACAACCCTCGACCATTCTACTAGAGATGGCCACCACGGTCTCTCGTCCACCGCCTCCGGGGTCTCGCAAGCCAGCGACGCCCATTAATACCTCCTCGCCTATTGCACGGGGCGCCACGGCTCGCTCTGCCCTGTCACCGCGCACCTCGTCCATGAAGTCGCCCACAGGCAGGGGCTTCTCACAGAACGGAAGCTCTGTCGTATTTCATGATAATGCTCCCGAATCTATGGCCGATGCGCTCAGGCAAGAGACGGAGGAAAAGGAACAGGCGCGTCTCCCCTTCATTCCGTTCCCTGATAGACAGCTACTGACATGTCCATCATTTAGCTCCAAGTGCAGCTACAGAATAAGGAGCAGACCATGGCCGAGCTCACCTCCGAGAATGACCATCTCTCGGCGGCCCTGAACTCGGCTGAGGGGCGACTGACTGAGCTGTATGCCGACCAGGGTCGAATGGAAGATGAACTGGCCACTCGGATCGAGGTTGTGGAGAAGCTACGTATTCAATCCCGGGATCTTGAAAAGGAGACACGGGAGATGCATCGTCGTTACAACGAGCAGGTGAGTTTCACGTATCCCACGCGTGTGTACAGCTCTGACTTGTATTTATGCAGACTTCCACCTTCGAATCCGAGAGACAAGCTTTCTACGATAATGAGCAACACCTTAAGTCTCGTATACTATCGCTTACTCAGGCCCTGACCCAAGCTCGCACCGAGGCAAGCCAGCCGACTACATCTGGCGATGCCGACACCATGTCTCTTGCCGACATGGCCTCTGTTCGATCTGTGCCTATGGACTCGACTGCTACCAAGGGCCCTGAGGCGCCTAGAGAGTCACCGGAGCTGATCGCTCTCAAACTGGAGTTGTCGACCCTTTCGACATCGTACACTTCGCTTCAGAACACGCTCGTTCTCCTTCAGACCCAGCTTAATGACGTCAAGCGGGTCAACCAAGAACTGCAGGAGGAGAACGAGTCGTACATGATTCTCCTTCGCGAGAAGACCCTCAGCGGTCAGTACGATGTCATGGGCCAGGTCAGTCCGGACTCGGACAGCGAGGATGACATCGATCGGGCGGGCATCACCGACCACGGCAGTATTCGTAGCTCCGCCCGCAGCGTTCTCGAGGTCGTGGACGAGACCGAGGAGGAGTACGCTGCATCACGCACGGTCGAGCTGGATCCGGACTTCCAGCAGGATCTCGAGGAGGACAGTGGTTCTCGTATCGGAGAGTCTCTCAGTGCCCCCAGGTCTCGCGGCTCGCCTCAGGGCGAATCACTTGCTGGTCTGCCGCTCACCGGACCTGGCCTCGACCTTGCCGCCGAACTTGGTCGTGCTGAGAACCGAGACGTCTTCTCCGGGACCAGTAGCCCAACCCCCATCGAAACTGGATCTCCCAGGCGCAACCGCTCACGCAAGAACACTGCTGCTGCCGGTGCTTCTGGCAGGAAGGTCTCGTCCCTCGCCTCCGAGCTCGCTGTCAGCTCGAGCAAGACCGACGTCGACACGCTCCGCAAGGAAGTCAAGTCACTCAAGGATGCGAACAAGGCCCTCTCCCTCTATGCATCGAAGATTATCGACCGCATCATCGCGCAGGAAGGTTTCGAGCACGTTCTCTCAGTCGATTACACCGCCGAGAAGTCGCCTACGACCCCCTCTGCGGCTACCGGTGGGTTCAACTTCTTCGGCTCTCCGCGTAAGGAAGAGAAGAAGGCTCGCCCACAGTCGTTCTTCGGATTCGCCTCGTCTTCCAATGCTCCCATGCCTTCGCCCGCCATGGGTGGGGAGAAACTCACCACATTCGACTCCATCATGCGCAACCCGTCTACCGAGTCGAAGCCCCCCGCACCGGTGGTGTCTATCACTCCTGCGGCTGACGCTGCGGCGGCGGCGGCAGCCAAGCGCGGTGACAAGCGTCGCTCCTTCTCGCTCGACTGGAGTACCTTCTCCATCTTTGGCGGCGACAAGAAGCCGCCACCGCCAGCCAATCCGAACCTTCGCCCGCTCACCCTGGGCACCCCTGCTGCCCCCCGCAAGCTCGACACGGCCGAAGATGAGGATGATCGGCGCGAACGCGAACGCCTGCAGGCCACGATGAAGCTGATGGGCATCGAACGGCCGCCGGCCCAACCTGTTCCACTCATCAAGAGTGTCTCTACGCCAGGGGAGCCTTCGTCTGACCGAGCGAGCGAAGACGGCCGTCCAGCCATGGTCTCGTCAAACAGCACTGACGCCGTCCCGAAGACACCTGCACGCTGGTCTTCACTCTTCCGGTCCAAGTCGACTCGTACTACAGACTCTGGCTCATCCTCACCGGCGCTCTCTGGTGTCACGAGCCCCAACCCAGCCGAGCTTACGCAAGACGCTCTGGAGCAGGCTGAAGCGCAGCAGAAGCTTGCTGCCCTCGATGTACATGAGAAGGCGCTCAGTGACCAGTATGCCAAGGGCGCCGGAGGCACGACATTTACGGAGATCCAGCCGCGTAGCAGCCGACGCAGCCGCAAGAGTGCGGGTGGCAGCAACAGTGGGAGCACAGTATGGAGTGCAGGTATGAGCAAGGATGGCCACAGCGACGAGTAGGCGATCTCTCACGACACAAACGCGCCTGGATGCATGTGCATATTGGATGGAAGGATCACACAGCTTATACCCCCTTAGCACATTATGTTTCGATTTTTGGTTGTATGTGAACTGCTGTTACTGTAGTTCGGCATTGCACAGTGGTATACATAATTTATTGGCCCCGCGAGCATAATCAACGAGAGCCAGGGACTATATGCTTGACAAGAGTATTTGCAGCATGTGCTCGGATTGCCTGGAAAGGATTTGCGGCAAAGCTGGGATCCTTTCGAATAATTGGGAGTCGCTGCTGCTCTGTTTGTCTGAAGAACGCTGTTAGCATAACTTTGAGGAGGTGATTCGATTGATGCGTACAATGCTCGTCTCCGCTGGGTCTGGGACAATGGTGCGTGCTTCCCCTCGCCGATGAGACCCTGCCGATCCTGTCGTTTGGGTGGAGCCGGTACACCGTCTAACATCTTGCTGTCGTCGCCAGTATCTTCATTTACCTCGGCCAGCTGCACAGCTTTTGGAATGTCTTCCAGATCGGCCAAGGCGTTCTGCATATCGCTGACACCGTTGCCAATCTGCTCCTTTGCCTTCCGCTTCGTCCGCCGCTCGTGTGACTTGGAGTGGGCAGTGTGAGATACTCCAATCTCTTTGGATACCTATAAGTACGTTATACGCTCGAAAAGCGGGAAGAACGTACTCTGCAGCAGCAACTCCCGCTTCATCTGCTGCTTCTCTTTCTTTTTGAGCGGCTGAGCGACCTCCTCAGTCATGTCGCGGAGTATGCTTGAGCCCTGTTGAGATGAGATGAGATCCCGAGTAGCGTGTTGCGCACTGCGACGACGCACGGAGGCTTCAGCAGCGCCCCCAATCTCGACATGCTCTACGACAGCGTCTGCAACGGCAAACTGCCGTTTGGCGGGCTTGGCCGAAGGCTCGTGTAGGCGCCCCTTCTTAGCGCTACTCTTCGGCTACACTTGTGATGTTCATTGACTAGAGAGAGTAGAAAAGCAGAGGGAAGTAAGTACCATGGTCGTCGTGATCCAGGTCAAGAAAGTTGCTCGGACTGCAGTACGGCTTTACGTCAGATTCGCCGTCCTCGCTCTCTACCATGCACCGTCTCCGACCTCTCGTACGCCCACTGCGCCTAGCTCCAACCACAAGAGCACCTCTGACAGTGCGCTTTGGCTCGACTTCGACCTCTGCGTCCGTCTCCCACCTGAATTCGGTGACTGAGCAAGATGTGGTGCACTTCGCAACGATCCTGCCCCAGACGTCTATCCTATCCACCATAGGTCCCAAGCCTGCGTCCGAGTCTGAGCTTTCCTCATATAACAATGACTGGATGGGCAAATACCAGGGCAAGTCTCGCGTCGTGCTCAGGCCGAAGACGGCTCAGCAGGTCAGCGAAATTGTAAAGTACTGCAATGAGCGTGGCATCGGTGTGGTCCCGCAGGGAGGCAACACAGGCTTGGTCGGAGGCAGTGTGCCTATTAATGACGAGGTCGTCATCAATCTGGGGAGCATGTCAAATATCAGGTCCTTTGACACTGTCTCGGGTGAGCATGCTCAGTTAACCGCGTCCGACTATACTAACACCTCTAATTCCTTCCAGGCGTTCTCGTTGCGGATGGCGGCTGCGTTTTGGAGACCTTAATGGAACACATTGCCAAAGAGGATCACATTATGCCTTTCGACCTCGGTGCTAAGGGCAGGTGAGTTTTGTTCCCCGATTGTCCCATGAGATGGCTGACCAGGGTGAAGCTGTCAAATCGGCGGTAACATCGCCACGAATGCAGGCGGTCTGCGGCTACTGAGATATGGCTCTCTGCACGGTTCTGTATTGGGTTTGGAGGTCGTGCTTCCGGATGGCACTATCTTGGACCAGTTGTCCTCGTTACGCAAGGACAACACTGGTAGGTGCTCCATGTTGGTTTTGAATTGTGCTCCTCACACTGTTCAGGCTACGACCTCAAACAACTGTTCATCGGCGCCGAGGGTACCCTGGGCATTGTCACTGGCGTCTCTCTGTTGACACAACCACTCCCCATTGCCACTAGCAACGTTGTGTTGGCCCTCCCATCATTCGACAACGTGCTCCCCCTGTTCAAAACCGTCAAGAAGCAACTGTCGGAGATCTTGTCTGCCTTCGAGTTCTTCGACCGCCAGGCATACGAGGTCGTCACCAAACACAACCAGGGACGGTCGTTGAACGCAGAGGAGATTGGCGACGCTCAATGTTTCGTCTTGGTTGAGACCAGCGGTGGCAAGCGGGAGCACGATGAAGAGGTGAACATGCTTTCGACAGGCTTGTTCGCACCAGTTCACGAATGGCCTTCAGAAACTTAATTCGCTGCTCGAGTCTCTCATGGAGGCTGACGAGCCACTCATCACCACCGGCGTCCTTTCACAATCACCAGCGCAGTTTGCTCAGCTCTGGTCGCTCCGGGAGGGTCTCACGGAGTCGGTATCGAAGGAGGGCAAGGCCTACAAGTACGACATCACCGTGCCGCTACAGGCTTTCAAGGACGTCGTCGATACCACTCGCGAGCACCTCCGTGAGAAAGGGCTATACCACGAGGACGCTGTCAAACGCGTCATTGGTTATGGCCACGTTGGGGATGGCAAGTTCTTTCTTGTTTCTTGCATTGCCATTGTGGCTGAACATCATTCCAGGTAACCTCCACCTCAACGTCATCGCAAAGGCGTACACGCCGGAGATTGAGGCTGCCCTGGAGCCGTTCATTTACGAACTTGTCCGTGAGTACAGTGCATCTTCGAGGTGCCGCTGGGACAGCCATTGATAAAATTGGCAGAGAGCTACAAAGGCTCGATCTCTGCGGAACACGGTGTTGGACGGCACAAGGTACATGCCCTTCATTATTCGAAGAGCGCGACGAGCCTGGAATGGATGAAGAAGATCAAGCAACTGTTTGATCCAAAGGGCATCATGAACCCAGGCAAGGTCATAGTGTGATCTTTTGTATGCCTGTAGAGTTGTGGTGCGGCTTTTGCGTGAAGCAATAGACATCTGAGGGAGTTTGGGCGAGTAGATTGCGCGAAGTCAACCAAAAGTCAACAGACCATCAAACGGTCACGTGGCACTCAACCCAACCCTGACGCTCGCCTCAACGAGATGAACGCCTCGAAGGTGTACTGCGGCCCTCTTTCCGTCCCACTCGCACGTCTCACCACAGCTTTGCGCAGCGGCTGGCCTTCCGCAATGATGAGGACGAGACAGTCAAATGCTTTATCCAGAAGGACCTCCCACACCACGTTCAGGACCAGCTGCGGCAGACCGTCGAGGTGCGCTTGTTCGCCCGTCTGAGCGTTCGACCACGACAGTCGCTGAACGTTAGATAGGGTCTGGGCGGAGTGATCACTGGCTCCGTACCCCGCAACGGATACATCCTCATTGACCCAAGCACGAACGAGGGTGAGCGACTGCGCGCGTGCTGGACGGATGTGACGCGCCCACACCGGTTCTTCGTCCCGTTCACATGGGTCGACGCGTGCCGTTCGCACAACCGCGAGCTCAAGCAGATATTCGTCAAAAACGCGCAGCCGCTGAAGATCTGCATCCACCCCAGCATCGCGAATTTGAACGTGCGTGAAGCGCTCAAGTTGCGGATTATCGTATGTCCTTCGACTACTTTTAGTGACGCCTGTACTCAAACGCTTGTAGCACTCTGGAGGCGACCCGACGTCGGACCAAGAGTCTGCGGACGTCGTCCTCGCGGACCCCGACACGCCCGTGTTCCGGCGGCTCGTGCTAGAGTATAAGGAAGCCAAGTACATCGAGTCCTTCCTCTGGGTCAAGAGTAGTATCGAGCGAGGCGAGGCCAACTTTACACACCACGTCTTCAAGAACCTCGGCGGCCGCCGCACTGGGGACGAGTGCGCTCTTTTGTCTGTCCGTCGTGTACACTTTATCTCACCTTGTTCACCAGGCGGACTGCGTTCACACCTGAGGACGACGAGCACCTGTGCCAGTACGTCGCCGAGATGAAGCCGCACAAGGCCAATGGCGGCCGCACCGGCAACAAGCTCTACCAGGAACTGATGAAGCTCGTAAGTACCCGTCGCCTGACCATGGGGCAGACCAGTGTCTCATTTGTTCACTCCTACAGGTAAAGCAACCAGGCTATGAATGGGCGGCCCGGCATACCTGGCAGTCCTGGCGCGAGCGGCTCAAAAAGAACAGTGATCGACTAGAGACCCGCATCACACAGATCGTTGCGGACCGGGAGAGCCTCGATCCCGAGGACATCCCCCTGCCACCTCCGGCGAAGCGTGCCAGGAAGACGGCCAAGGCCAAGGTCGTGCGCGCCCCGGAGCCCGATTCTGACGCGGAGGACCTCGCGAACCAACTCAACAACCTCACGGGCACCACTCTCAGCCCCACGCCGGACGGAAGCGTGTACATGGAGCCGCTGGATATGCCCGTTGCGGATCCTGCGCCACGCTCGCCGACGCCCCAGCCTGAGTTCCGGGTTCCCTTCGTCAGCCAGGCACCATCGTTGCACCAGATCGCGCAGGCGGCTACGGTTGAAGGAGCAGGTATCCTTGACGAGAGCCAAGATTGGAGAGTTCGCGTCGGCAACGATCCTCCCCCGCGATGGGCACCGATCAAGCGCAAGCATGACGACTTGGAAGAGGACGTGGACGACGAGAAGGACGAAGAAGTGTTTTTGTACGTTGGATCTCCGGCCTCGGCTGTTCCCTTCACTCATGCGTTTGCTACAGACAATATCCTGACGTGGATGCCGATATCAAGGAAATTGCAAGATCTACCGAGTTCACGGAGCAGGAAGTGCACAAGTTCTACAACCGGTGCGGCGATCTATCTAAGACAAGGTATCGCTTCCAAGCGATGCGTACATTGCTAGCCGACAGCTTCAATGACTCAGAGTAGACTCTAATCATGCCCGCTTTAATGTTGTGAATCTGTATCCTATATATCCTGCTTATAAACTAATCATGCAAAGTCAAACTCGAGCTTGTAGTCGGCTCCGCGAGTTGGTGCAGTCGGGCTGTCTGGTTTTTGGCGTCTGAGAGGCGGTCAGAAACTGAGAACGCCAGATGCAAGAGTGCGCTGTGTACCTTTCTCCTGCTGCCGCAGATGGGAAGGAAGCGAACATATCCGGATGTTTCGGCACCGGGGCCTCTCTAAGCGTCTGTGAGATTGTGGCGCGCGGCGCAGCATGGATGTACCCACTTGAAGTACGGGTGCTCCAGTGCTTCAGCAGCACTCAGTCGTACAGCCGGGTCGTAAGCCAAGAGGTTCATCATCAAGTCGAGTCCTGCGTTGGTCAGGTACGGGAACTTCTGTCTGAACGTCGGCGGATGCGGGGTCGGCATGCTCAGACTCTTCGCGAGCGGGAGCGACGCAAAGTCGGGCCACGAGTTGTCCGTCGGCGGGCCGAGGAGCTGGAAGATCATCGAGAGCAGCTCAATCTCCGTCTTGGCTTGGAAGAGCGGCTCTTTGAGGATCAGCTCGGCGAAGATGCAGCCGACAGACCACATGTCGATTTCGGTCGAGTACTCTGTCGCGCCCAGGAGGATTTCCGGTGCACTATAGGTATGGTCAGTTAGACTGCTGGTTTGTCTGAACTTGAAGTCACCTACCGGTACCACAATGTCACGACCAGTTGGGTAAGCCCACCCACGCCCACTGGATCGCCGTAGCGCCGGGCGAGACCAAAGTCGGCGACCTTGATCGTGCCCCGGTTGTTCATGAGGAGGTTGCTGGTCTTCAAATCGCGGTGCAGGATCCAGTTTGAGTGGCAGTGCGCGACGGCGGAGAGAAGCTGCATGAGCAGCGTCTTGATCTCTGACTGGAGGAACGGCGCGGGCATGTTCGTGAGGAGGGTCTTGAGGTCGTGCTCGATAAAGTCCATGACCACGAACACTCTTCGGCGTGCGGGCGCGTCATACACGTGGGGAGCGGGTGGTAGCGCGGGGGCACGTACTGCGTCAGCGTGTCGCCCACGACGACCTCGCGCACGCGGACGACGTTGTCGTGTGCGCACCGCATCAGCGCGAGCACCTCGCGCAGCGCAGTGATCGGGAAGCCGCCCGTCTCCTCGTCGAGCTTGAGCTTCTTGAGTGCGACAACGTCGCCCGTCGCCTTGTCCCGCGCACGGAACACGACGCCGTACGAGCCCTCCTCGATTTGGTTCAGGCGCTCGTAGCAGTACACAGACCGCGACGGCGCCAGTGCAGGGTGCTCGGTCCGCGGAGGCACATAGAAACTGTGCATGGGTCGCTTTGGCGCGTCCTCGAGTTCTGCGGCCTCGGCAGACCCGCCTGCGACTGGCTCTGCTGCCTTAGCCGCCTTGTGCTTTTTCTTGTGCACCACCGGCTGAATCTCGTTCTGTTCGGCTTCGGCAGACCCGTCCTCCCAACGAGAGCGTTTACGAGGAGTGGAAGAGCCTGTCGTCGACGAGGTCATGGTAGGAAGCAAAGCGTCACATTCGACACGAGGCTTGCACTGCAACATGCTATTTACCAACCTCCAGGCCCTCTAACCTCTACATCGAGCACCTTCCGCACAGCAAGCTCCTGGACCTTGACCACTGCCTTGGGATCGAGGAACGGCTGTACGCAGATCTCGCCCATAGCCACAAATAGATCTTCGAGGATCCATGTCAACCTTGGCCCAGTCAACTCGATGGCTGGCTCGGCGTTGACCTCGAGCAGCTGCACTTGGAAACCTGGACCGCCAGATCCGTGCGAAACGAGAAAGTCGATTCCGTAGAGCTCAAAAGCGTTTGGAAGTGGCTGGAATCATGTCAGTATGTGCACTAGCTAGAAAAAACGAAGACACACACCTGAAAGTGGACGGGCATCTCTACAGCAGCCTTGAATGTATCCGCTAGGACGACCGCCATCTGTGACATGATGTCCTCCACGTCGCTCTCTGTCAGCACAAGCGGCTGCTGGCCCTCTGCCTGCGACAAGATCTTGCCACCGACCAGCTCGCTGAGTAGCCGGACGCCCTCCTCGCCAAGATATGTCTGCAGCGACGTGTTGGTCAGATGCGGCGTCAAGTCGAGCACTTCGTCTGGGTCTTCTGTCGGCGTCGGCGACGTGTACGGCGTCGAGGAGAAGAGGGCCAGCACACGCGTATAGAGGTACACTGCGAGCGCACCATGTGCAAAGCAGTATGCACGCAAGTGGAACTGTCGAATGTTGTTGGTCGGACTACGCTCGCAGGGCCAGCGCGGGGCTGACTTTGTGTCCGCAGAGATCGGCCGGGGGTACACCGCCGTTGATAGGGATTTGACGAGGGTCAAGCAGAAGTGGATCCGAGACATATTCCTGATAGACTGTTCAGAACAGTCTGCTCAATATGGGAAAGAGCACGAACTTGGATTACGAAGTGTCGTAGTTGAGAGACTACAACAGCGGTGTCATCTTTTGCATCATCTTCGTCCCCGTCCTCATCTTCGTCCTCGGCTTCTTCAAACTCCTGGAAGATCGCCTCCAGCATCTCCTTGCTGTTGAACAGGCGAATACCCATGCCGCGGTCCGCCATCCCCGGCTTCAAGATCCACCATTTTGACCCTTCCTCAAGCTCGGCGCCAAGATCCCAGAGCTCGTCCGCCCATTTTTCATCGAGCTCGTCCGCAAACGCGAGCTCGACGTCCCACGTCCGCGGGATGCCTCGTGCGAGCACAGTGTCTGGGTGTTTGACGGAATAGTTCTGCACACAGCGCGCGAGGAAGTGCTTGCGGATAAGCGCCTTCCGGATCGTGAAGGACGAGGCGAGCACGCTATCCGGATGTGCGTGTGTGGATTCGTGGTCGATCGAGTCGTACGCAGACCATTGGACGAGCGTCGAGTGTTCGGCTGGGGGTGACGAACAGATCGTTGGCTCGGGGTGCAGTGCTGCAAGAGCCCGCTTGACCAGCCGATCTGTAAGAGGTGCCGAAGGCCAGTCCACGAGCGTGTTGACCATTGGCGAATATGCCTGAAGTGATTGTGGTCAAAGAGGCAGTCGGCGCCAACGCCCGCGTGATCTCTTCGCTTCTTCCTCGTCCATTCATTTCATACATTTACTTGCCCAACTGAGCGTGCAGTGCTATCGTGAATCCATATGTAATCAACACCCAGATATGCTCGAAGTCTCAGCGAAATGCGCATGAATCAGGCCGAACATTTATGCACTGGTCAGATGCGATTGATCAGAAATCACTCGAGGTACGTGTGTTCATGAAAATGCGTCTATTATACATATTAGTCATCTACACACAACAATTCTTTCCCTACGATGCACTCTGCTCCCGCCGCACCTCCTCCTTGACCTCAGCGACACTTGCGAGACCAGGGAGCACGACCCTCCACTCGCCACGGGCAGCAAGTGCTCGTCGGAGCTGCGCCTGTATGAGCTCGTGGAGCTTCGGCACGTCCGCAAGTTTCGCCCGGCTGCCGAGCAACGACGTCGTCTTGAGCTCGAGCGTGAAGGTGGGCGGGACATGCAGCGTCATGCTTGGCGCATGCGCCCCAGGTGTGGGTGGAGTGACCACAACCTGAGAGAGACTGTGAGCAAGGTCGAGAATAAGAAGGAAATTTGACATACGGATGCAGCAAAGAGGGCGAGTGAGATCGTCAAGGAGACGGGCAGTCGTGCGAACCCAGGCTTTGGGAAATTCACCAGTACAGCAGACGATAGGGAGATGGTGGCCGTGTCGGTATATGTAAGGTCTAGCTCTATGGCCTGATACGGTTGTCAGCGGGGATCCCTTGTATGTGTCCAGACTGCCCACATTAGGTTCGGAACCGTGAGAGAGGGCACGTCGGGCATTAGAGAAACAAGGGGAAGAGTCACCCAAGTCCACGGCGTGGATCTTAATAGGATCCTGTGCGATGCATGAGCAATGCTCTCGCCAACATATGTCTAAGACTTACCAGGACAGATGCAGGTCGGAGGCGATTGGCTAGTTCTTCGATTCTCTTGCGGACAACTTCGTCCCCAGCAGGTCCATCAAGATCGTCTCTGAGTTTTGAGCGATACGCGTCTAGCACCTGCAATATCGTTGAGTACAAGATATCAGACATGGCAACAACCACGCACACTCCGCAAGAGCATGTTGAACCACACAGTGGACTCGGCACTAGGAGATGCATCGCCACCTGCGTGTAAGCTCTTCTGTTTGATGGGCTTCTCCTCGTCCTCTGCAAGTCGAGGGTGGTAGGTAGGAGTCTCGAGGCGACGGCCAGCACGCGAGTCGAAGAAGAGGTGGCGTAGGACGAGCACAAGCAGGACCACGATAGAGAGTTGTCCGACAATGAGACCTTGTGTGAACGTGGGCTCGAACGAGAACAAGGCGCTGCCCATGGCTCGGAACAAAGGTGCGTGGGCATTCGCAGCCGGCAAAACAGCGAGGCAAGGCAACGGCAGAGCGGGGCAACCCGTAAAGTCTCGGCCAACCTCCACACCCCGGTCCTCTTAGCTTTCTTCTTTCGCCACCATGGCCGCGAGCTCGTCCAACATCGTCTTTGACGACATGTTCACCATCAGCGCCATCGACAAGGAGGGCAAAAAGTTCGATCGAGGTCGGGCCCCACCCGCCGCGTCGAGGACGGGGCACTGAGATGAACGCCTCGCGCAGTGTCGCGCCTCTACTCGCACTCGAAGAATTACGAGATGGACATGCAACTTGACTACAACGTCGAGCTATTTCCCTTGCGCACCGGCCAGGAGATTGCTATGGCACTCGCGACGTCCCTTGCACGTGGTCCAGTCGTCGCCGGCGAGGAGGACGACAAGGACAAGGACGTTTGGCGGCCCGACGGCAAGGGCCGACGGGGGCTTGAGGAAGACTATGACTATGTCATGTATGGCAAGGTGAGATGCTTGTTGCCTGTGTCCAGCCACTAGTTATGTGTAGGTTCTTGACTGACGAGCGCATCGTATTGTAGGTCTACAAGTTCGATGGCGGCAATGCGGAAACTGTGTGCGTACCTTGCTCATCCATCTATCTCTAAAGTCGTTGAGCGCAACTGCAGAACAGTCTACGCGTCTTTCGGCGGCCTGCTTATGGCCATGACCGGTTCGTATCGACACATGTCGAGCATCGTCCTCGGCGAGCCCGTCTACATCCTGCTCCGAAAGTGAAAAGTAATGTACTGCACTCCCGTAATTCTGTACTGTGGTTCTGGACGAGACCAGGTTCGATTGCTGCGGGCGCAGATGGCGCATGTGGACGAGCATGCTGCTTGAGTTCCCCAGTGGCATGCTGCACCGCTTCGTGTGGAGGTTCTCATCCGACCATGTGATCGCATATGCTGTTCCTTTCGTTCCATCGCGACCACCTGCTGCATTTATGTTCTCGTTGTATCTCCGCATAGCTCTGAACCATCTGATGTGTCTGAGATATCGGGGTTACCTTTCTTAGAGCACGCCTCGAGCTCGCGGATTGACGACTTCTGGGTCCCAAGCCATGTGCGGTTTGAGCGAGCCTATCAAGCATGACAGCTTCTTCGCCGGTGTACCATGCAACGGAAGCAAAGTCCCATGCGACTGCCCGGCGACCTCTTCATCTCTCCGTGATTCTCGTCCGCGCCAATCGTGGTGTATAAATAAAACTAGCCCTGCGCGATGAAGCGTGCAGCCCCGGTCAGCCTCCCTCCACCGACCCACGACTATAGACACCATGTCCCGTCTCTCTCTCTGCCTTGCCATCGGCGCTATCGCGTCTTCCGTTGCTGCTGCTGAGCACCACACAATCGACCTCATCGCGCGCAAGGGCTCCCCAGCTCATGTCGCGCGGCGCTCGGCTCGCAACAGCAAGCGCGCATCCACCGTCCCCCTCCTCGACTACTACGCAGGCGGCGAAGATTTGCAGTGGTTCGGAAACATTAGCGTAGGGACGCCAGCGCAGACCATCTCAGTGGTCTTCGACACTGGCAGCGACACGCTCGAATTCCCAGGTTTGGCGGGTTTCGACCTTTCCCATGATTTTTTTTTGCTTATACCGCTGCTTTTAGGGAACTCCTGCACGTCCGGATGCTCAACACAGCACCGGTTCAACACAACCAAGAGCTCTACTTTCGTGGACGGCGGCCGGACGAACGTGCTTCAGTTCGCGACGGGCGTGAACACCCTCCCGGTGACCAGCAACACCGAATACACGCTCCACCTGCGCTCCGGCACGGACACGGTTGCCATCGGCGGCGTGACTGTGAAGAAGACCTCACTGTGGCTCATCACCAGCCAGACGGCTGCGTTCAGCGTCGACCCGTTCGATGGCATCATGGGCATGCCTGCGGATGGCTCGGGCTTCCTAAGCCACCTTTCGGCTGCAGGTCTCCAGTGTGAGTGGTCAGCAAATGACATCGTGACTTTGGCTGACTATTCTATGCAGCGCTGTTCACTATGTACCTCACTCCGAAGAGCGTCGGTAGCGCTCAACTGACCCTGGGTTCCATTGACTCGACCAAGTACACTGGTACGTATGACCCCACTCTGAAGTGATATCTTCTCATTCGTAACGTAACAGGTACTCTCCATTACGCCTCAGTTCCCGAGAACGCCGGCGACTGGGAGCTCACCTCGTCTGCGATCTACGTGAACGGCAAGACGACCTCCGCGCTCAAGGCCTCGCGCCAAGTCATCTTCGACAGCGGGACCAGCAATGTTCTCTTCCCGACCGACACCGCCGAGGCGATCTACGCACTCATCTCGCCCGACATCAAGTCCATCGGCCAGTACGGCGAGTACGGCATCGCGTGCTCGAAGATCGCGTCGCTGCCAGCGCAGATTGACATCTCCTTCACGGACATGAGCACCGGCAGCAAGTTCAACCTCACGATCCCGACACAGGAGCTCAACGCTGGCCCGGTCGCGGGCTCGACGACGATGTGCCAGACGCTCATTAACGCATACGACGGCTTGAACCTCGTCGGCGGCTCCCTGCTCAAGCACTGGTTCTCTGTCTGGGACTTTGGCAACTCCCGCATGGGCTTTGCTAAGAACGGTGGTAAGTCCGCCTGATTATCGAGACGTCCTTGTTCTGACCAGCTTTTTAGCATGAAGGCGGCGAGGCTAGGCAAGGAAGGAATGGAACCTATGCTGTATTCATTACAGCGCTGTAGGGAAATATGACCAGTATTGCAAAGCAAAGGCAGCCCACGAGGAACACATCACATCAGTGTGAATCATGTCGGGGATACGTGTGTCGTCGAATGTCAACGAGAATGATTATATTATGTTACAAGGATTCATGTTATGCGTGGAGATGGCAATCAGAGGGCGCCGGCCTCCTCAAGAACCTCCTTGGAGTGCTCCTTGGCCTCCTCGGAGACGTTGGGGTTCCTGCAGGCATGATAAGCAAGGGCGGAAATGATCAGTTGGCAGGAGAGACAACGCACTTGAGCGTAGCCTTGTGGCCACCCAGCACCTGGTGCTCGTGCTTCTCCTCCTCGGAGGCAGAGCCGCCGTTGTTGCTCGAACGCGCGGGGACCTCGCCAGTCGACTCGTAGTTGTCAATGACATC
Organism: Limonomyces culmigenus; assembly: GCA_002233555.1. Classification (NCBI taxonomy): domain Eukaryota; kingdom Fungi; phylum Basidiomycota; class Agaricomycetes; order Corticiales; family Corticiaceae; genus Limonomyces; species Limonomyces culmigenus. The sequence goes on along the minus strand of LCTX01000004.1, from coordinate 212,486 downwards.
CTGCGCGCGCGCCTTGGCGTCGTCGCCGACGTTCGGGTTGGCTGCATGATCGCTGTCAGAAAAAGGGGCGAAAGAGGGGCAGTGGAGATCGCGACGCACAAAGAGTGGCCTTGTAGCCGCCGATGACTTGAGCGTCGGTCATGATGATGAGGGGAGGTGGTGGGGGTGGGTTGAGAGGGGATGTGAGAGTGTGAGGTTTGGTGAGGACGTAGAGGCCGAGAGGTGTGCGGTCTTTATACCCAGCCAGGGGCGTGCCCGCGTTCGGAGAAGGATGACACCAGGCTCGATCCGGAGCGAAATGATTCAATAAGACTCCGCCTGCCCTTTCTCTTTTTGTTGAGATCGAGACCGAGGTGCGGCGCGTGCGGCTCCTGAGGCAATTCCACGACTACACCGGCAGCGGTGCCATCATATGTCTTCATGTCAAACTCGTAGTTCGAAGGGATCTGACTGGGTCTGCTCGAGGGTGAGCCAAACGCGTAAGCAGGCAACCCACGCGGCCTGAAGCAAAGATACTTCAACCGGGGGCAACCCCACACAGGAAACTCTTGATCGGCGATGATGACGTGCCGCGGCTTCCGATCCACTGATGCGATCATAATTCTCGATATAGTAATAATTCCGGACCAGAGAGATTAGGTAGGTAAGAAAGACAATGAGCGGGCGCAATACGAACACAAATGATTGAAGACCCAGGCAAGCGTTCCACAGAACGAAAGGCAAATAAATGAAAGGAGGTGATGAAGCATTGGCGTGCGAGCTCAGCTCGCACGCATCTCGCGCAGGGTGGACATGGCCTGGCGCATGTTGGGCTCGCGACGGAATCCCCAGAGACGGGAGCCGCCCATCTGGACGTCGACCCGCACCTCGAGGTCGTCCGCGTCGTCGAACACGACCGGCGCTGGCGTCACCGCACGCGGCGGGGTCACAACAGGCGGGGGTGGCGGCTGCGACGCTGGGTTGAGCGTCTCCGAGGGGATCTGCTGGGTCTCAACTCCGAAGAACTGGCCGAGCTTTTGTGCGCGACGACGGCGCATCCAGATCTCATCCGGCTCGGATCCGCGCCGAGCAACAGCGGCTACCGCAGGGGACGCGCTGTCGTACGCTTCGGCACCGAACACGGATGCGAAGCCGTGGATATCCGAGAACGGCGCGGGCGATGTCACCTCGGGGAGTGGTGCAGTAGACATGTGGCGGATGCTGTCCAGGGGTGCAGGGCGTGGGGAAGTAGGCGGGGATGCGAGAAATCCGTCTCCTGGTGTGGGTGAGAGGGGGATGCAGTGTACGCTCGAGTGTCGGCGTGACATGCGAGTATCGGTGGATGAGAGGGAGACAATGGTGACTGTCGAGGACCGTTTGCCTTCGGCTGAGATAGTCGTGAGGAGCGAGCCATGTTTCTCGCTGGTCGGTGTCCGCAGCCCGTCATCCGCAAAGAAAGTGCCGATAGATGCACGGCGGGGCGTCAGCGGTGTGAGTAAGGCCTCGGAGCTGAAGTCCATGTGCTTGATCTGGAATAGAGCAGGTGGAGGGCCGGCACCGAACACCTGAGACGATTGTCAGGACCCGGGCTTTTCATAACGTGGAACAGTCACAAACCTTGGTCATCTTCTGCGCACGCTTGACGTTCAGGACACGCTGGCGTTCTGGCAGAGGAGGCGAAGTCGGTCGGAGTCGTTCGCCAGCGCTGGCCAGCCATTGCGACTCGTCGAGGTCGGACTTCATGGGGACAGCACCGGGCATTGATTGCACTTGGAGGTCCGTCGCTGGGGCAGACCCCCTCCGTGCCCACAGCGACCGCGATCGCTTCACAGACGGCTTGGCACTGGGCGGCGACTTGGCGGACAACTCAGCGGAAGGCGGCACAGTTCCGTTGCGGTCCGGGGAGAGCAGCGGCGACATGAGCGAGGTCATGTCGAGGCTGAGCCGGCGGGCTATGGCGGCTGGCCGTGCGAAACGGCGGCCGCCGTTGGGCGTCTTTGGTGTCTCCGGCGCGGCGAGGAGCTGAGCTGTGATCGGCTCGCCCAGGTGTCGGGTGAGCTTAGCGATACGACGCTCTTCGGCAACCTCGCCGCTGAGAGGCACGACCAGGCCAGAGATGATCGACATCCGATCGTCGACGACGGAGGGCACCAGGGACGCTCGGCGCGGCTCAGAGTCAGGGGTGGTCAACTCGGGTACGGACAGCCCACGGCCGCGGTCGTCGGGGAGATATGGATTCGGGGAGGGAACCATCATCGCGCGGGAGGAGTAGAGGGACGGGGAGGAGGCGGTGCGGTTGAGGGTGGAACCGTTATTGAGGTCTAGCTCGGATGGTCTTCGCATGGGGTCGTATTCGGCGGTCTCGGTATAAGAGATCAGCGGGTCCCGAGATGAAGAGGTCGAGTACTCGGAGGGGGTCTCGACGAGGAACGCTGAGCTCGGTTTAGGCGAGGACGTGGGTGCAAGCGACCGGCCCTCCGCATAGCGACGGCCATCGTCCGCAGACCGTGGGCTACTGCTCTGCGCTTTCCGACTGCTCCGTTTGGTGAGCTTTCGGGACTTCGATCCGTGCATGGGCATGGTGGGCGAATTGATCTGAGACGATGAGCCGAGTGGGCTCCGGGGCGTGCTCGGGTTCGACATGGTGACTGACAGTGGGCGGTTTGTGAACGAGGTCAAGGGGGACGCAGACAGGTTAAGCGTCAGGGAGAACCGTCGGTTGCCTCCGGGCGCCATGGCGAACAGCGTAGTCGGGGGGTCGGGTCGGAAAGCGTGGTTGACGGTGTACGTCGTTGTGAGCGGCGGAAAATCGGGCGACGTTAAACTAAAGGCTGTTGCGCTCTACGCAGATGAAGAGACGAAGACTTGTCAACACCACGAGGGCGCCGCCCAATTGAGAGAAGGAGGAAAACGAGGAGGAGGTTAGGCGCGGTGCGCGTGAGCGGCGATCCGTGCCGTCAAGGGCCTTGGCAACAAAAATCGGCAGCACAGCCAAGGCCTCTGCCGCCATCTGATCAACCGTTTTTATCGCCGGAGGCAGTGTCGCACCTAAAGAAATCATGCATAATGTAAAACGCGTATGACTACGAAACAAGAAGGCCGAAAAAAAAAAAGTAGGGAAAGCAGAAGATCATTACGCGAAGAGAGTGTACTCGTAGTCTAGGTCCTTGTGCTGTCGCGGCTGCGTCGGGGCGAGTCCGGAGATGCGCGCAGGGGCGAGTCAGCAGGGCGCGAGCGCCGGAAGATGCCCGAGATGCGAAGGTCAGACGGCAGCTTGACGAGCGAGACGCGGCGCGCTGCCTGCGTCTTGTTCCACTCCTCTGCCTCCTCGTCGCCCTCGGGCGCGGTATAGTATCGCTCGTGGCTCGTGATGGACAGGCGCGAGAGCCGTGATGTCGGAGGTGAGAAATAGCCAGAGCTACCACCCGTAGGGATCAGGCTCGGTAGAATGGGGCTTTGTGGTGCTGAATCTGGGACATCCGGCTCCAATGAAATAGACTCATCTGCCAAAGCAGCGATAGCGGCATCGTCGTCGGTCGATGCAGCCGCAGACCAATCGGGCCCAACGTCGGTCGCCGAGTAGAAAGAGCCGGTGAGAGAAGATGTTCGGCGCTCCAACCTCGCTGCGGCGTGACGCGGGCTGGCGGCCGAACGGGGGATAGGCACTGGCGAGGACACGGCCTCCTCGCTATGTGTCTCCTCGGTCGGCGAGACGGCAGTGACCTCGGGCACCGATGTGGCAACCTCCTCGATGACGTTGAGTGCAGCCTGCAGAGCAACTGACTTGATCTGCCGCCACTCGCGACGAGCGGAGGCGAGATCGTCCTCGAGCACCTGGCGATGGCACGCGAGCCGGGCGACCTCGAGGCGGACGAGCGCGATCTTCTTGGCAACGGCCTGCACAGCCGCATCAAGGCGCTCGCGCGTCGCGTGTTGGAATGGCGTAAGGATCGCGATGTTGCGCACGAAACGCATGTCCGTGTCCAGTTGCGCCTGCGTCGCGGCGAGCTTCGACTTGATGTCGTCGATCTTGCCCCGGATGACCGTCGCGCGGGATGGGTATGCGGAGTGTTCGCTGATGGAGACGGGCGATTTGGGCGACGTGATTGACGACTCTATGCTGTTGGTCGTCATCATCGAGTTGCTGCGGCCGTGCTGTGGACGCGAGAGGTCTGACTTGGTCTGATCGAAGACTGCCTTGAACTGCGGTCCACTCTCCAGCTGCGGTGGCAAGACGATCTCCGTGTCCAGGTGAGAAGACGCGGTGCGATCGAAAGACCGGCGCGGCTTCTCGGGCTCGAGAGGTTGCAGCTCCTGTATGGGGGCAATCAAGCGCGGGCTGGCAACATCCCAGCGTCTGATCTGCGGGGACGACGCGTTCTGATGTGTGCTCTTGATGTGGGATGCCGCCGCAGCGATGCCGGTGAGCTCAATCTCCTGCTTACTCATGCCTGCAGGTCGCATGCGTACGCCGGCCGTCTTGAAGGCGCTAGCATAGTTGATGCGTGCGATCCATGCGTTCATGTCGTCCTCGTCGGCAGCACGGAGAAAGATGTTGCGTCCGTTGGCCATGACGAAGCGAATGCAGTTGGGGTACTGCATATGACAATGAGTATGTGATGGAATCAGCTGTTCTTGCCGGCCATACCTTGTGGTACGAGCGGTCGTACACAGCTACAGCGTCCTTGACCGACAGCAGCTCATCCGGCCTCAGGAGAGACGACGGTGCCTCTGCTCCCTCGTCCTCGCCCAAGAACGAGCGCGCCCATGCCAAGTCCCGGAAGAATAGCAGCTGCGATCCTGTTAGGAGCACCGTCCACTCCCGCCATTTCCGACTCGGCGCGCGCCGACCACCCTCGACTGTGTCGTCCTTGCGATGCATGATGCCGACTTTCGTAACCTTGAGCGTCCACGTATCTTGATGACCGGAGTTGACGGGGAGTGCGGGAAGTGCGCCTGCGAAGCTGGTGCTCATGAGTGGGCCATTGCTCACGCCAGAGACTGGAATATTGTAGTAGGCGGGGGCGGTAGCCATCTGAGCCTCGTTGAGGTCGTTGACTTCCACTACCTCGGCGTTGATGAACGACAGTCGAACGTCCTCTTCGTTCCACGATCCGACTGTCCCATGGAACGAGAAGGGCGTCTCCCACTGCACATGCCTTTCAGTAGGCACCCGGAAAGGATCCAATCGACCCTGTCTAATGAGATAGTACGGGTCGATCTTTGGTCCCCGGGCCATGATAACACTGCCACCAGGTGTGACAGCAGTATCCATGGCGCTGGTAGGCGGCCCAAACGTGGACATCCGCGATGGCTCCGCGGGCACGGCATGTGAGCCATCCACATCCTCCGAATCTTCAATATAGATGAAGGGTGCAAACACAATGTTGTCGAAGAAATACTGTTGGGATCTGTTATCAGCAAACCACAGACAACCGCACGTGTGAGACTTGTACCTCGAGTACTTCGGGGGGAAATCCTGGCAGTCGAGTATTCTTGACGTAGTCGGGCTTGGACATCTTCCGTTTATTGGACTTGTTGAATGCGTCGGTGTGGAGCATGATCAGGCTGAAAGCAAGGATGTAGGCTTGATCTGAGCACAGCGTAAGCCCAGGTACATCCAGAGCACGACACGATGTATACCATCCGCAGGGAAGAGGTTTGGGTTGCACTCGGAGTAGCGGGCAGAGAAAGCCTCGATTACACGGTCAATCTGTTGTGTTTCGCGAGGAAGACCAACATCCATGAGCAGCTTCCGGATGGCAATATCCAACGGATCGTTGATGAAGTTGAACTGGCCGATGTATGTCTTGAGGGCAGACGCGTGGAAGGGACTCGAACTACATAAGCAGTCAACAACAGCGTCCAACACGATAAATGCAATCGTACCTCGTAGCAAGCACTGCTGCGATCTCAGCTTTGCTCACAATCTCTGAGAGGCGCTGAAGGTAGATCTCCGGCGACTCTGCACTCTGAGGCTTGAGCTGTTCAGCAGAGGGCTTGTTCAGGGAGACACGAGGCGAGGGAGTGGGTGACGCGGTCACTGCGGTCGACGAAGAGGTCAAACTGTTCATCGAGTTGAATGAGGGCCACATGGGATTGGTCTGGGATCGACGGCGGGTGGCCAGGTCTGGGCCGGAGGTTCGGGGGACAGGGGTAGGAGGCTCGACTAGGGGGGCAACTGGCAGGCCAGGGAAGCTACCCAGGAACATAGAGTACGAGCGGATGCGGTCAGTGCCGCCATCTGCTGTTTGTGGTCGGCGGAGTCGTGGTTTGGGTGCGTCGGGTGTGGCCTCCGAAGTCCTGTTGGATGGGGGCGGTGTCGGACTTGTCGGCGGCGAGACGGGAGGACTGTGCTTCTCCATAAAGCTGAGCATGGACATAGACTGCTGCGAGACCGGGCGCTCCTTCGGCCGGTCACGCTGCGAGTTATGCCTTCGCAGGTGCCCAAGTGGCAATGACGACATTGCATTCGGATCGACGTTCAGAGGCGATACGACGGGTATCTGCGGCAATGCGGGAACCAGCGTGGATGCCTGGACCAAGATTGGCGACGAGGGAACGGGCGGCGTCGGAGTCGTCTTGACCGAGTCCTTGCGCCTCCGCCCAAAGAACGAGCCCTTGCGGGCAAGCAGAGGCGACGGGGAGACCTCATCATCTTTGGTCTTGATCTTGGGCTTCGTGTCAACGCCCAGCTGCCACGGTCCTAGGGAAAGCCCGCGTGATCGCCGGCGGCTATTGAAAGCTGTCGCGCCAGAGGGAGGAGCCTCTGCCTCACGTGTGTCTGCAGCGGGCGGTTCCTCCGGCCGATGAAAGCTCTTCGCACGACGCATGCCCGATGCTGTAGATGAAGAGCGCGAAGAGTTGCCTTCGGGCGGGAGCTGCTGTGGCATGACATGCGGAAGCCCGAGGCCAAGCGCAGCACGGGCGAGCGCGAACTTGGGCTGATCTGAGATAGACGAGCGGGGTGTCTTATCAGGGGAGGTCTGCAAACTCGCGCGGGGCGTGGGCTGCACGGCAGGCGGGCTTTGGCGCCCATCGCGGGCGGAGTCGTGGGTGATGTCGATGAATGGCAGGGGCGAGTCGGAGCGGGAGATTAGGAGCTGGACCGCGTTCGGGGTCTCCTCCATACTCGCGGGTGTGGGAGGCAGCGACTTGTCGGTCTTGAGCACAGGAAAGGAGACGGGCCCAGACGCGATGCGCATTCCCGGCGGCACGACTTGGCCCATCTCGTTCGGCGCGGCGCCCAAGCTTGGCCTGCTCGCGGCCGCCGCGGTTGTTGGCGCAGGCCGCCGGCGCCAAAGTGGGAGTGAGAAGAAGTGTGTGGTCGTCTGTGTGCTCGTTACCACCTGGGTCGTCGTCGTCGTCTCGGACAAGAGCACGGGCGACGCATAGCGGCTGTCGTGGTACGCCGGCGGCAGCGCTCCGTCGGGTGTTGGGTGTTGGTGGTGATGATGATGTGAGCTCCCCGGTCGCGCAGTCGGCTTAGTTCCGATATTGAAGAGTCCAACCATGTGAGTACATCGTCGGTCGTCGTGCAGGTAAGAGCGAGGTGCGGGGCGCCGAATGCGTCTTCGGCCGCCTCGGCTGCACTGCTTTCCACAATGACGCCACTCCGCATCCGCCGCCACCATCTGGCATCTATTCTCAGGAACATGATTGATCAAGAAGAGAACGGCAGCACACGACATGACATGCATAGCGTACAAACAAGGAAAGTCGGAAGCAGAACAGCGTGAGCGAGGAACCAGGAACGATCAGGCTTTCGCCTGCTTGCGCTTCTCCTTCTGGATCTGCACCTTCTTCTGCTGGAGGGTTTCGCGCTGCAAGAGCATGGTTCAGTCACTGTGAAAAGCTGCCAAGGGACAAAAGAGCATACCTCGGTAGACTGTTTGTTCTGGCTGTGCTTCATCCGCTCGTACAACTTCCGCTGCTTGTTACTCATCAACATCTTGTTCGGGTTGTCTTCGCGTGTCGGCGCCGCGGGCGCCGCCGCGGCCTTGCGCTTCTTGACCGTCTTCGAGACCTGCTTCTCGAAGGTGCTGAAGTCCACGCCGGCGGCTTCCGCCTCGAGCTCGGCGGCGCGGAGGGCGGCGGGGTCGTCTGCTGAGATGGCAGCCTTGACGGCCTGGGCGATCTGGGCTGATGACGAGGGAGCCTTCTCGCCGTCAACTTCGGCGTCCTCGGCGTCGTCGACCTCCTCGTCCTCGTCCTCCGCCTCCGACATCTCCACGTCCTCAGCCGGCGCGGTAGGGTCGTACGCGCCCTGGGTTGCGCCGAAGGGGCTCAGATGCGGCGGCAGCGTAGAGCCCTGCAGGTACGGCTCCTCGACGAGCAGCCTGCCCGCGTTGATCGAGTCCGCGACCCACTGCGGCTGGACGTACTTGCGCTGGCGACGGAGCTCGCGCTCCTCGGCAGTCTCGTCCTCCCGCGCGACGATGGGCCGGTCAATGATGACGTGCGTGATCGCAGGGTCGGTCTCGTCGAACGGCGAGCCGCTGCCGGAGGACGCGGGCCAGCCGATGCGCCCGCCGAACGCGCGCACGATGAACTCGAAGATCGGGCGGGACGTCTCGCGCGAGAGCCAGAAGACGCAGAGCGCGAAGAGCGTGCTAGGCTTTGCCTGCGGGAGCTCGGAGATGGTGTGCAGCGTGGGGAGGCTCGCGGCTGGGTCGGCGTCGGCCTTGGAGGGCTGCACGACGAAGTCCTCGTCGACCTCGGCGGTTTGGGCGTCGGCCTCGTCGGTCATCGTTGCATCTGTAGCCGCGGCGTTCTGAGAGGTCGTGGCGACAGCCTTGATCGCTTGCCTAACATCCTTGCTTGAGATCTTCTTGCCGCCGACCTCGACGGCCCGCGCCTTCGGGATGTCCTGCACCGTGTTCTTCTGCTCCTCCAGCAAGCTGAAGGCGTTCATGCCGGCGGCGCCCTCGTCCTTCTTCGCGTCCAGGGGCGGAGGGTAGACGAGGCTGGCGTCAGCGTAGAGCTTGAAGAAGACAAAGCCAAGCAGTGTTTGGTAAAGCTCGAGGAAAGTCAGCATGACACGAGCGTCGACGTCTGCCGGTATCTGTTTCGATGTCAGTATCTACAAACGAGCAGCATTGAGGGAGTGCTTACGCTCTGAGTGAACTGGTACGGCACGAGCCATGTCACGGTCTGGTCGGCGACCTCCGCCTGGTAGTACACGCCCTTGATGGACAAAAAGATCTTGCGGAGAGATCTTGTGTGCACCACATACAGCTGCCATTCTGCCGCGAGTCTTGCGCAGTTCTCGATGAGGGAAGGGGGGATGCGGTCGTTGGAGGGGAGGGAGGCAAACATGAACGCCATGCAGAGTGCATCGTCGATATCTCGGAGGGCATCAATGAACGTCGGGTACCTGTAGTGTGTTTAGCTGAGGCCACCATCTAACAGACTATGTACTCGCACCTCTCCTTGATAATGTGATCCAGGCGGTACGTGGGCTTGTTGTCCTCCAGACTCTTTGCACTACTCCACTCTCCACGCCCGAGAGCACGAGAGAGCTTCTTGGCAAATGCCTTGTGCTCTCGGAGCTTTTGCAGCACTGGCTCGTGTGCGAGGTACGCAATGTCCTTGGCGTAGTAGAAGGTAGTAGGGGCAGATGAGCCTTTGTTGGCCCGCTTCTTATGTCTGGGTTCACGGGGGAAGATACCTTGACAGATAGGATAACCATAAGCTCAATAGTCAACATGCAGAGCTTGCACACACCCTTCAGGATGCACAGACGGCGAAAGTCCGCCAGAGAGCATTGCAGCTTTTTGATCGCAGAGGACCGAGTGACATAAGCCTTGGCAGCGCCAGACTTTCCCTTTTGCTTGATGCGAGCCATAGCAGACTAGTCCTCCCAGAAAGCCCAAACGGTAGAATAAGCTGAGAGGAAAGCCGTCAAAACGAAGGCAAACTTTTGGCGCCGCGGGCACGTGTGGCGAGACCTCTCTCACACGCGCGACCATGAGGTGCGTGCATATTCGCGGCCGGTCTGTTGTGCTGGTCTCTGACCTAAATGCAGCCAATACGTGCACGTCCCCAAGTCGGAGCTCGACGAGGCGCAGCTACGCGCGCTGGAGGAGCACGAGATCAGCCAAGGCCCGCTCTCCGTCCTCCAGCAGGCCGTGCGCAACCATGCGCAGATCCTCATCTCCCTCCGAAACAACAAAAAGTTGTTGGCTCGCGTGAAGGCGTTTGACCGGCACAGCAACATGGTACGTCTTTGCGTATATTGCTATGGACGTTGTCTGACTGTCTGTGAAGGTGCTTGAGAACGTCAAGGAGGTCCGACTCGATTCTGTCCGTTGACATGGACAACATTGACCAGTGCTGCAGATGTGGACTGAGATGCCCAAGGGCAAGAATAAGAAGCCGGTCAACAAGGACCGTTTCATTAGCAAGATGTTCCTTCGGTGCGTCCACCATCATGCACTGTTACATCGCCCACTAGCTAACACCACGTACAATAGCGGAGACTCTGTCATCCTCAGTGAGTGTCTTGTCTCGTCCTACTCTACTCTGCTGACCCCCTCGTAGTCCTCCGCCACCAAGCATGAGACCTACGCTGTCCTCTTCCAGCTCTTGCTCGAGCAAAAGGGACACTCTCTACCCACAGGTTCAGCACGATTTATGTATGTAGACTATCCGATGACGATCGCAATTCATTTGCTGAACTCTGGCACAAGGAGGATGACCGGATGTCTGACGCTTGGGCGAGCTGGCAGTAAGACATGCTGATGTCCGTTGGCTCGCACAACTCGTCACAACGAGTTCTCACTCATTCATTACACCTGATTATGGGTGCTGTAAGCTATAGTGCAGGTATATGTGTGTGTCATCTAGAAGTTCATGTGAAGCAGCATCTTCATTTCGCGTCTCAAGGAGGACAGGTGGCTATTCAGCATGTTCTGTACCAAAGTCATTGTTAGGGCCGCAAACGTAAATAAGTGCCCTTCTCTCACAGTATCTGTTTCAAATCGATGTCTCTGGATTTCTGATCGAACCCAAGAGATGGTCTCCTTACGAGAGGATGGGTCCGGGATATCTAATACACGCTTCAACACATGTGCAGCCACTAGGAAGAGATGTATTTGCTAACGTCGCGATGCACGTATAAACTTCCGATAGAGATGAAGAGTCCTTTGTTGTATGAGAAAGTGCTTGAGAGTCAGCAGGGCCATGGGACTCGGGGGCAAGTGGCAGAGAGGCGACTTTGCAGTCACGCGGTCTCCGTCGACTCTGCTTGCTCCCTTCTTTCTGTCCGCCAGCCATGGCCGCCGCCGTCGCCTCTGCCGTCCCGCCGCCCATCGCGCTGCCCTCCGCCGAACCGACTACGCTCGTCTTAGCCTCTGACGAGGACTCTAACTCAGAGAGCGAAAATGCGGAACCTGTACCCGCGCCAGATGACGCGCCGCCGACTGAGCCGGCCGTAGCGCGCCCCGCCTATGTCTACACGCGCCGCCAACTCGTCTACCTGCAAAAGTCGCCTCTAGTCATAGACCCGCCTGACATGCCCGCGATGAAGTACTGGTTCGGGTGCGTCCATCGCGTGTGGGAGTGGCGCGCGGACGTTTTGACTCTGATCGGCGGCGTGCAGTGACTGGGAGTCCCAAGTCGGCAGCAAGAAAGAAAGCGAAGGCGCCGCCAGCCCCGGCAGTGGCCGCGAGCGGCGGTATGTGATGTCATTCTACCCACTGCGCGCTGGGTTGACGGTGTATGTCTTAGGTTCCGCCGTGACGCCGAGGACGGTGGTCAGTACATCTGCGTACTCACACTATGATCTTGTATTCACGCAGCCCGACAGACGCGTCCTCCCGTGCTAGCTTCCGCTCCGCCCTCTCGCAGCCGTCGCAGATGGGCAACTTCAAGCACCAACCACTACGCTCTGGCGATCGCGAGGCCCGCGAGCGCGAGCGCGACCAGCGCGACAAAGATGCTCAGGACAAACTCCGCAGTGTAGCCTTTGTTCTTCCCTTCATGCTCTGCACGTGCTGACCTCGTGGCAGCTCTCCGACAAATACGACCGCGACCGGCTCAGCTTGTCTGCGAGCAGCTCCGCTCGCGGCGGCAAGGAGCGGGAACTGGCGCCCCACTTGCAGACCGCTTCCGGACGGAACGGCGCTGCTACCAACGGGACATCTGGCCGCGGTGAGCGCCGCGAGCCGAGGGAGCCTGGTAAGCGGCGCGTCGGCGAGAGCGACGACTGGCGGCGGGGTGAGTCGTATTACGTCTAGAAACGTGACTGTGACTGACTGAGCTGCTAAGTGGGTGACCGCGGCCGCGACGACAGTGAGCTGACTCCGCTGCTACTTTGCTGCAGCGAACTCTGACATGCCTCACCAGACTCCGATGAGCGCGACGATCGCGAACGCCCGCGCTCAAAGGCCCGCAACGGATCGCGCACGCGTCGCGACACGTCCACGAACCGGGGCGACAGGGATCGGGGCGAGGACCGCGAGCCCGCACGCGAGCGTGAAGGAGGGCGGGGAGAACGCCGCCGTGGTGGTGGCGATCGTGAGCGCGATGATCGCCGCAAAGACCGCGACGAGGCTGCGCGCCGGCCTCGTGACGGAGAGCGAGGGGTCGAGGACGATGACCGGCACTGGCGGGACGACGGCAGGCGTGAGGAGCGCCTCGCCGCCCGCCGTGGCGGTGACCACGACCGCGACCGCAACCGCGATCGCGGCGGTGACAGGGAGCGCGACCGTGACTGGGAGCGCGCTGGTGGGGAGCGCGGGGATCGGTGGCCTCGCTCGGACCGTCCTCGCGGCGACGACGATGCCCCGAGCCGCCGGGACCGAGACAAGGATCGGTGGGACACGGAGGATCGCGAGTCCAAGCCGAAGCGCGGTACCCGCGGCGATCGGCGGAATGGTGGTGCTGGGGACGAGGGCCGGGACAAGGATGACCGTAAGGACCGCGAGAAGGACAAGGCGCCCGCGTGGATGGAGACATACGTCCCGAACACGTCGGGCGGCGGTATCCTTGGTGGGAAGGGCGATGATGGGGAGCTGGACGAGCTGCAGGCTTGGAAGAAGACGATGAGGGACCGCGAGCTTGCTGCCAGCGGCACCAAGGCAGAAGCTCCGGCGGCTCCCAAGAACGCTGCCTCCGCCACTGCAGAGTCCGCATCCAAGCCGCTGGACGAGATTGAGCAGTTCAAGCTCATGATGCGTCAGTCGCAAGGTCCCGAGCCGTCGACCGAGCCGGGTCCAGCCGCTGCTGTCAAGCCTCCGCCTGTCGAAACACCTCTGCAGGCTTTACCTGCCCCTGCTGGTACGTCTGGGTGAAGCTGAATGAACTCAATGTTAACTAAAATCACTCGACAGCTCCTCCCGGCATCCGTGCTGTGTCTTCTATTGCTTCGGCTGATCCAGCGATCGCCGAGGTTGGATCCCAATCCTCCGCTAGCTCTATCCCTTCGTCTTCGGTCGCATCACAGGTCACGTCAGCTACCTCGACGACATCAAACCCGTTGCTGGCGATGCTAACACCCGACGGTGGCGCCTCCTCGTACCCAGGATACGGCGCTTCGTTCAACGACGCTAAACCTGCCGTTTCCCGCATGTTCCCTACCCAACAACCGCAGCCGCCTTCCGAGGACGCTGTCTTCAACCTTGGACGTACACCTGCTGCGTTGGGTACCGCACCAGCAGGCTCTCGCCTTGCCAGTCTTGGCCGGGAGCTGGGAGCCCCGCCGACATCGAAGCCGCCGCAGAACTTCGCGCCAAACGTGCCTGGCCCTCCTGGCCTTGAGTACTCGTACTCGGGCGGCAGCAACGCGCCGGCGCCACCGCCCATGTCTCAGATGCAGGATGATCTCGCCCGCCTCGGCCTTGACACCTCGGGCATGCGGGACCGCCTCATCAGCGACCCCATGAATGGGCTCTCTCACCATCAGGGCATGCAGCAGTCAGGCATGAACCGCCACCCCGACCACCACGCGTTCTCGCCGCCTGCGGATGGTCGTGGCTTTATGCTCGACCACATGGCTGACATGCAGATCGGATTGGGTCCTGGTGGTCTTCCTGGTGCTGACGGCGGTCATGCCGCGCCCAGCAAGGGCAGCCGCTTTGCCAAGCTATGGGAGAACGACGGACGACGTGGGCACGGTCCAGGCGGCGGCATGCAGGGACCTGGCGACCTCAATGCGTTTGGAGGACCTCCTATGCCTCGCGAGATGGAGTTGAACCAGTTTGGTGGGCGGGCTGAGCCGAACGCCAACGAAATGAGCCACCTCTACTCCATGTTGAGCAACTCATCTCAGGTCAGTACACTCTACGTACAGAGATTGTGAAAGGTTGCTGAAGGTTATGGTTTCACAGGCTCCGCGTGGTCCCAACCCCACCTTGCAAGGTCAACACCTCCCGTCGTCGGCCAACCCCAACTCATTCCCGGTAAACTATCCCGGACATCTGCCGATGCAGCAGCAGCAGCACCAACAGCAGCGGTTCCCTCCCAGCGCTCGTCAAGAGCTTCACCACGGTCCTGGACAGGTCAGGGAGGACCGTCACTTCATGGCCGACGGCATGGTGCCCGGTCTTCGCAACTCCCCCGGCCCCGGTGTCGGCCGGCAAAACTTCTACAATGAGCAGTACGATGACGGCATGTCCCTCGGTGGCCAGCGTCTCCTTCCTGGTGGACGTGGTCTGGATCAGCTCCTCCCCGCACAGCTGCAGTCTGCTGCCTCGTTGGGTGCTGCTCGCAACGCGGCCATGCAGCAGTCCATGTACGGTCGCGGGCCGTCGCCGCAGCAGATTGGCGCTCAGCGCATGCCAGCCGGGCTGTCCCACCTTGGCTCGCGCCCACCGCACGACCCTGGCCAGCAGTTCATGGGGATGGGTGGACACCAGCAGCCGCCGTTCGCGGGCATGGGCGGTCCGGGCGGCTTCGGCGGCGGACACCCGCAGATGCGCGGTGGCCCGCCCCCGCTGCAGGGCGGTCCGGGCGGGATGCTCGACATGCGCGGCAGCCAGGCACAGATGCTTGGCGGCGCAGGTGGAGGCATGCCCGGCGGAGCGCGATCCGGTGGGTTCGGCATGCAGCCGCCGCCGCACGGCATGGGCATGCCCGGTGGCGGCCGGCAGATGCAGGCACCCTATTCTTCCCAGATGGGCGGCGCGGGCGGGATGCCGCCGATGGTGTCGCCGCCGACCGGCCAGGACTCGCACGCGCTGATGGCGCTGCTCCTCGGGAATCGGGCCAACGATGGACAGATGCGCTGAGCTCGCCCGTGGTGCTACTTTTCGTCTCGTATTGACGGACACTGTGTACTCTCTCTCTCTCGTCGTTATCCTATCATCATCTGAATGTTGTACATGCACTCGAGTAGGCCCGAGGTTTTGTGATTCACTGCATTCGTGTCGCTGCATTCGCACCCACACGCGAGTCCGACAGCGCACTTGTCCTCTTGCCAGCACGTCTACTGCCAGCATCTCAACCTATACCCAGCATGAGAGTCTTTGCGCGAGCCCTGCACACGGCCAGCAGGTCTTGCTCCCATCCTAGTCTTCTTCCGACTGTCCTATCTGCGAGCAACCTGTCCATCACTTCGAACGCGTCTCCTCATGATAGCTCCCGGCGTCTCTTCGAAGTAGGCACCCGGACACCTCATGGCCTCAAGGATGTTGAGGCAGTTGTACCTTTTTACATCTCGCATACGGACACGGCACGCCCTGTTGGCTATCTGCGCCCACAAGTCGTAGATGCTTTGCGCACAGTGCATGCGACCGCTGGATCTACATCGCCCTGGAGCTTCCGGACTGGTCCGGGTGCTGCGGGCGATGAGACTCTGGCGGTCGCTTTTTCGGATGCCTGCCAAAATAATCAAGCACGGACAACTGCCCTCCAGCAGCTCACGCTGTATTGGAAGAAGTCAGGACTGTTTCCTGATATCTTGAGAGGTATGAAGGACAGCTCAAATTCGTGATAAGATTGTTTGGGGCTGACTCTTTGCAGGATGGAACAATGAGCAGTTCCCTCTCTTTACCTCTGACGGGGCACCGAGCAAAGCTGATACTCTCTTCGATAACGTGTCATTCGCCATCGAGCGTGCTGCACTGCCGTTATTCGGGCTCCCGAACTATGGCAGCCTTCTCATAGGTACACCTTAGACTGATTTAGCTCTACTACATGCTCAACTATCATACAGCATGGTACGCAGGCAAAGATGGGGAGAAGAGGTTCTGGATCCCGCAGAGGTCCAAGACCAAGAAGACGTGGGTACCGTACCAAGACTTCTGATATCCTACAAATGCTGACGGGTTCATCGATCAGATGGCCAGGAGCTCTCGATGTTACCGTCGGAGGGGGGATCGCGATTGGCTCGTCACCTCTTGAAACGGTGGTCAGTGAATGTGCGGAGGAGGCATCCATTCCAGCTCTCTTTGCTCGCAAGCACGCCCGTTTCACTGGACGACTCCCGTTCCCCAATCGTTCGCCCAGTGGATGGCTACTGCCCGGGCAGTATTACCTCTTCGACATGAACATTCCTACGGATGCTTCAGTTACGCCACGGCCAAACGTTCAGGACGGAGAGGTGGAGAGCTTCCGCAATATGGGTGTTGAAGAGGTACTGGTAAATCTTTCGGAAGGACGCTTTAAGCCATCCTCCGCGCTGGCGATGATCAAGTACTTCATCACACACAAGCATGTCACTGCGGAATCGGAGCCAGGCTTCGATGCCATCTCTCAGATCTTACGAGGTGAAACTGTGTGAATGGAGAAATATCGTACATCATACTGTCGTATTTGCATGAGTTCATCTACCAGTCGAGTTCCTTCTGCGGTGCCTTCCAGTCAAACTCTCCTCCGCGCTCACGGAAGCCTTGCTCGTCGAATCCAGCGTCTCGGAGAGCGGGCTGAACGCCAACGTCGAGGAGCGAGCGTCCTGGGACCTTTCCGCCGTCGGTGCAGTTTAGGAATCTCGGAAATGGATTAGACAATGTGGAAAAAGTTGAGTCTTTATGTAAGAATGCCCTACCTCATGTTCTCGTCGAGATTCAGATACGTATCCCGCATGGATTCGTTATCTTCTGGAACGAGGCACTCTTGACCAGCGTGGCGGTCGAGAAACGCTTGAAACTGCTCGCTCGTAATGGTGAGGTCGCGTGCATCGCGCAAGGATCCTGTCGTGAGGCCAGTGTTTTCGCCATCCAGAAGTAGAACCTGAAAGACCTGGGCGATATTATCAACACGCTGAGGGAATGGATAGTGTGTGATGCCACCTTCCAGCGTGCTGGGTTGAGTTCCTTGATGTTTTTGTTCATATCCTCGTCCCAGTTGTGTCTGAGAGAGCAAAGGATGTCAGGGTGTCGGAGGCCAAGCACCAAAAAGACTAACGCAGTGATCACCGAGTTGATCTTGACTACGATGTCCCGCTGACGGCACCACTCTGCAACCTTGAACACGCGGTTGACGTGCTTTGCCGACTCCCCATGTTTGCCGCGACCGTGCTTGAAGTTGACGTCCGCATTGAAGCTGTCGCAAGAGATGGCCATAATGTCGAGGTATTGCCCGTACTCGTCGAGCCACTCCGACGTGACCTTCGAACCATTGTTGACGACTGTGCATGACTCGAGCTTGAGCTCCACCTTGCAGAACCGGAAGATCTCGCCAATAAACTCCGGTTCCAGGAAAGGCTCGCCTCCAGAAATGTTGAGCTTCTTCATCCCAGACTCGGCCAGAAGGCGGAGGCCATGCTTGGCTTGGTCGATGGGAAGGATGACGCGGTTCTTGGCTGTGTGGAAGCAAAATCCACAAGCATAGTTACATACGCTATCAGCCCAATCAGCCCGCGTGCAGACCCTTCGTTGAGGACAGCCTACCGGTGAGGAAAGTAGTTGACGGACACTGGAATGATGGCTGGCTTTGTAGGCGTGTAGATCTTGACGAACGCGGAGGCTACGAAGTCGATGAGGGTGGCCATAGCTGCAGGTCGTGTGAAGAGCTGCGATAGCGTCGTCCACCGCTCCTCGCAGGGTTTTGGGTCGCCCGCGAAGCTACTGCATCATCATCGTGCTCCAAATTTCCGCCGCCCGCTGGGAGCCAATCGCAGGCGCTCTATAGGCAACACAGAGTCTCTTTGCGACCATTCATTCAAACAGTCGGCTTCAATATATATCTGAGGCTCCGGAACGTTCGCTAGCCTTCGCAGACCCCCCACCACTGTCCTTTTGGGATGCTATCTACGACAAGTCCTAGCGCAACGCGCAGCTGCGAACGGAAGTTCGGAGCTGTACGCCGCGCTAGGACTTGTTTTTACAGGACAAATTAGGACGTTACAAACGTGCTCGGCAGCACTAGTAAACACGCAATGTGTCCACAAACAGCACGACAATCGCCATTCCGCGCCCCACGTTCACACCAAGTCGAGCTCTTTTGAACTTGGATGGTTTCCGTCCTACTTGGGCGATCAATTGGGGGCTGCCCATCTAGAGAGATGCTGCTGGACGAGACACATGGTGGACGTGGAAGTGAGAGGACAAGAAGCGATGTGGCGCGCTTTGCCAATTCCACGCTTCTCTCCTCGACCATCACCTCGACCTTTTCATCTCCGGCGTATCGCGACAGGGTCACGGTCGTGCTTGTCCCACGTTATGTTATGGTCCGACGATACCCCCGTGCTATCTCGCGCGGCCAGGCCACGTTCCCGCCTCCTGATCCGCTCCCTGTCAGTTGTACTTGATTGAAATGGCTACTCTGCATCCTGTCGTCTACGACGGTCGATGACGCTGACGCTCGTCATTTGTGGCTAATCTCTGTCCTGAGGCTGGCGAACAAGAGGACCGTGAGAGTCGAATCTGCGCAGGCAACGGAATGAGGGTCATGATCCATGTCGGATCCATCGGGCACAGCAGGATCTGACAGTGAACAAGGTACGTTGCTCACGCAGCTCGCAACTGAATGTGCCGACCTGACACACGCTACGCCATAGCTGTTCGTCCCTGGCAACGTTGACTTTCCATCATGGCCGACTTGGCCGAGTATACTGGACCCTACATCATTCCCTCCATGCTCCTCCTGCTCAAACAAGGTAATCACTGGATTTCTCCTCTTTCCGAGCTCATCACTTACTCCGAGTTTACTCGCAGTGCGACAGCTTCCACATCATGGAAGCCTCCGAAACACTTTCCACTTTCGGAGGGAGGCCGCAACTGGGCTGTATGAGCGCGGCTCTCCTTGATTTTTCAGCCACATGCCGTTCGGCGAGGGCACCCCCGATCATGACCGGGAAGGAATGTAGCGGCTAGCGCGATGACTGATGGCTGCCGCCGCAAATGTGGTGGGCTCCCGCCGGGAGAGGATCCGCACGCGAGCGGTTGATGGCCTTGCTCATATAACGAGAGCGACCCGACCCGCTCTGATAGATTCGTAGTCTTATCACACATCTCAGACTTATGAAATGTAGACCCTTGAGGTTGCTCTAGATAGCCACCTCATGTTGTGCTTGCCGTGCGGCGGGACCCGAGGAGGACGCGGATGCCGAGCAGAAGCCTAACTTTGAGGTGTCTAGACAAGAAGGAAGCACGTCCACGATCTGGCCGCAGGCAGATCTTTCACTGCACATCACAGCATGACACGGGTCCACACGCGCTTTGCGCTTCCCAGGCACCTGCTCGGCGGCAGTAGTGACGTCTTTGCTTTGTTTGGCCTGCGAGCTTCAGCTTAGCCTTGTGGACGACTCTGATCGCCTCTTCCCGAGACTGCGTAGCCTGATCGCTTGATGTCCGTTTCGGGGGCCAGTGTTCCTTCTCGTTCGATCTCTGCGACTTTGTCTCGGCTGATCTCTGTGGGCGTCGCCGAGTCTCTCCAGGGCTGTTCGAGCAACACCGAGATCTGGTCTCATCCGTCGTGCACCTCATGCCTTCTTCGGCGCGATGCAAAGCGACGATGACGCCGCAGTTATTAGCCGAAGGGTCCTTCCATCATCACTGCCTTCGACAGGCTGAGCACGAAGATGGCGCGTGTCGCCCTCCCGAGAGCTCCGGATGACTTCATACGACGACCGGGCAAACAGTACAGGCGATGGCCGACCTAGAAGCAACTCGATAGCCTGGGCAGGCGTGGGTGAGACAAGGGGGGACGGCGCGCTATTTCGACCACTCGAATTTAGTGTGAAGAGAGGTTGACACCAGGTGGATAAGCAGCGTGAATGATTGGAGGGCACAGCAACACGAGCGCGACGGGCCGCACTAGCGCCCTCCCGAGGATGCTGCGCGCGTTGGTCCGTCCTCCGAAAGCGTGCTACGAAATAGGCCATGTATGTACGAGCCGGCCACGCGAGCGACTGCCTGAATACAATTATGGTCGCCGAGATGAACAACGCGAGGGCGAGCAAGCGGGTGAGACTTGCGCGTTCCATTCCGGAGGCTCGGCCTCGAGGCCTGTCAGAACCTGAGAAGCTCATCAACTCGTGGCCGGCCTCAAGGCCCTGATACAACACGCGCGCCCAGCCCTTTGCTGCTGTCGACCTTTGAAGCCTGCAGGTACCGACGACCACGCACCCCTCAGCCTCTGCTCCTCCCTCGACCTCGACGTTCACTCGTCGATCCCCAGACCGAGTTCCACCCTCTCCTTCGTCTTGTTTCCATATTTCCAGTCAAGCGGCTGCGCTTGATCACACACCACACACTCTTTTTTTAATCGTTTCTGTCTCCCTTTGAAGCCAGCGCGCCCGCGCGCCCATCGCCGCGGCCAGACGACGATCACATTGGGGTCAGTGGCACACGTTCCGTGGCATGGACGATCGAACAGCGGAGGCTGATCATGTTTGACGAATTAGATATACCGCCGCAAGAAGGTTGTAACAAAGGGTCAGTCCTGTTTCTTGTTCACGCTTCGGTGGTCGGCACTGCGAATCCCATCGATCTGTCCGCGCGGCGGCGGATGTGGCGTGGGGCGGTGGATGCGGGGGATGTGAAGTGCTGGCGCCTAAGCCGGCGTTTTTGCAATTGCGGTCACTTGGACGGATGTGACGGGATGGGAGGGTGCGCCTCATATACTTGGCCATCTTCGAATCCTCGAGCGCATCCCCGCCGGCGTTGGACTACCCTTGCCCGCCGCTGTGCTCGTCGTCGTCCTCCCCTCCGACTCACGACGTTCTTACGACCATTATACTCATCATATTCATCCACCAGCCACCCGAGCGTCGTTCGCACCGGCGAACCCGTCTACGCCACGCGACAGCCTTCGCTGTCCCGGTCCTGTCCCTGATCTGCTCGTCCACGGCACCGGTAAGTGAGATTTTTATGCTACACCCTTCAACACTCTCTATCCTCGTTCCGGCTCGACGTCCACCTTTTCCCCGGACGCCGCGGCATTAACTCGCTCACCCGGTCCCTTGTCGAGGTTCGAGCTCGTTCTCGTTCTCCTCCCTCGTTGTCTGTTCGTCTACCTTACTTGGCACCGTCCTCTTTAATCCCCCATTCGTCGTCGTCGTCGCCAACGACTCCTTCGTTTACCTTTCCCTTATCATCATGGACTCTAGTCTCATGGACATCACACTGATTGACCCTTCTCTCACTAGTCACACTTCGGATACACCCTCACCACCCTCGCCGCTGCCCTCTGACGACGTCGAGATGAAGGACGTCTCCTTCGCCGCCTCTCGCTCCTCCCGGACCGTCGTCTACCCCAGGCAACGGCCATCTCAGGCCGGCGGCGTCTCAAAATCCCGTAGCCGCGTCGACCCTTGCCCTCCCATCACCCGCCGTACCTCTGTCGCCGTCAAGGCCGATCAGCTCGCCCGGAAACAGCGCCAGGCTCAGATCGACCGCTTGCACAAGCAGGGCATCTACCTCGAGGAGGAGTACCGTGAGGAGATTTGCGCGTACATGCACGACATGGAGGTTCGTCGCGTGCGTCGATCCGGATTGCCTGATTCTGACTGGAACTCTACAGCGGTCAACACTTGGCTGCATGGCGTCGATGGACCAACAGCCGGAGATCAAGTGGCACATGCGACCTTGCCTCGTTGAGTTCCTCATCGAGGTCCACTTCGCCTTCCGCCTGCGCCCCGAGACCCTGTACCTGACGTTGAACGTCATCGACCGCTACGTGTCTCGTCGGGTTGTGTACATCAAGCACTACCAGCTCGTCGGCTGTGCGGCCCTTTGGATCGCGGCCAAGTTCGAGGATGCGAAGGACCGGGTGCCGACCGTGCAGGACCTGGTGCAAGTGTGCCAGAACACGTACGACGAGCAGGCGTTCATCCAGATGGAGTACCACGTCCTCGAGACCATCCAGTGGTCGCTCGGGCACCCGACCGCCGAGGCATGGCTCCGCATCAACCTCTGCAGCGCACACGTCGAGGACAAGGAGACGGAGGACCACGCCCGCTTCCTGATGGAGGTCACGCTCTTCTACCGCGAGTTCATCCGGTACCTGCCCTCCTCCGTCGCCATCGCCGCCTTGACACTTGCACGCGTCGTCTGCGGCAAGCCGCGGCGGGAGTTCGAGGAGACGGAGGAAATTCTCGAGATCGTCGAGGCGCTCGACCAGCGGATCGCGACGGCCGTGAGCGAACTCTCGGAGACGCTGCTGCAAAAGTACGCCTACGCGTTCTACTCGAAGGCGTCGACGAACACGGTCAAGTGGTATCTCGAGGGTGGACGCTTCTCGCGCGAGGAGCCGATGATTGCGCTTCCCGTCACGCCGACACGGTCACCTCTGACAACGACGACGCCGCCGCTGAGCGCGAGCTCATCAGTGTCCGACCTCTCGGACGACATGATGCCGGACACACCGGTTGCGCCCTTCGCCGGTGGCGCAGCGTACGCACCGCACGGCATGGGCGACGACGAGTTCGACGACAAGGAGAACGCTGTCCGCGCATTCGCCGTGGCCAAGCCGGCACGCTCAG
This sequence comes from Limonomyces culmigenus, assembly GCA_002233555.1. NCBI lineage: Eukaryota > Fungi > Basidiomycota > Agaricomycetes > Corticiales > Corticiaceae > Limonomyces > Limonomyces culmigenus. Next base: position 189,640 of record LCTX01000004.1, on the reverse strand, counting down.
CCGACGCCGCCGTACCCGAGCAATTCCTCCCGTACGACCTCGTCAACTTTGGCCGGCCGGCGCTCTCCGCGCTCAACCACTTACCGTCGCCCCGCGTCACCGCCGTCTCATAGAGGTCGGCCCCCGTCGCCCTCGCCTGGACTCCAACACACAAAATGTACCACCATACCTCACAAGCCCCCGCATCGGCAGTAGTCTCTCGCATCGTCTCGGCCAGCTCATCATCCATGCATACCACCTTCATCTCGCATTCGTCTCGGCTCCACCTCCACCGCCCCACACTACATCGCATACACGTCGCCGACGGCCCCGCCCGTCGGCCGGCGCTGCACTCGAGCACGGCGCCGTCCACACGCCTGTGGGTCCCTGTCGCACACGCCGCCCCGCCGGCGATGTACAAGTACAACCCTGCACCCGGACACTGCTCTACTCGCTATTCTCTCTGTCGTCGTCGTTCCTGTCTCGTTAAACACTCATTCTGCTATCTCCCTCCGCCATCCCTCCTACCGCTCGGGCACCCCCTCATCCGCCTTGCCTGCCCCGCCCGGTATATTACTCCCTTTTTATTCACTGTTCATACCTTTTTTTGTTCTGCCCGCCGTCGCCCGGCCCCCCGTTTGTTATAGTTTTATATCAAGCACCTGAGTCCTGTCTGTCACTCGTCTCTGCCGCGCTGTTTTGTCTTGGGCCTGAAGGGCCCGCCGTAGCATTAGTGTCGCTGTACAGTCGCGTGCCAAATCGTTTACCCCGCTTGTCCGCGATGCCCGACGCTGTGAGATCCGCGAGTGTTTCTCGGCAGGATCTTTCTCCATTCCCATCTGCGGACGTCGGCGCCGATGCCCGACTTGGCTTCTCTTACCTTCACACCATCATCAGCTCGCGTGCGGGCCGTGGTGGCCGTCCCTCGCAACGGCGCGAGCGACGTCTTTCACACGCGTGCGCGCCATCTTCCATGCTGGGCTGGGCTCACGACACCATTACGACATGCCGAGGCTTTCTCTGCGCGCGTGGTCTTCCCACACGGGTGCTGTTCGTGCTATTTCTACCGACATACAACATAATCACTGCAGCGCCCACTCGTCGTTCGCGGTCTGCTTGATGTACACCGGCCGCTTCTGGTCGAGGCTGATGCGCCCCGCGTGGAGGATCGCGGTCGTGAGTACCGTGTTCGCGAGCGTGGGCAGCCCGTGCGCCTCGTAGTCCGCGACGGTGGCTGTGCCCGCGCTCACCGCGCGCGCCGCGTCCACGAACTTCTCGATCGAGACGTAGCCGTAGCCGCGCTGGCCGTCGAAGTGGCCCGTCTCGGACGGCGAGTACTTCATGCTGCGCATTCCGGTCAGCGCGGGGGAGCAGGCAGGGCCCGGAGCAGGGAGCACGCACTAGAAGGGGTTGTAGTAGTTCTTGCCGACGTCGTCGACGACGACGTCGTAGCCCCGGTGCGCCTGGTCGACGTTGATCTCGCCCTGCGGAAGTTGATGAGCGCGGAGCAGAGCACGGCGGAGAGCAGCGAGCGCACCTTCTCGGCCATGTAGTACCAGTGCTGGGCCGAGTGCACGCCCGAGCCGGACGTGAGCGGCGCGGTCCACGACGCGGTGTACACGCTGGGAGTTGTCCATCAGTGCTGCAGGAGAGGCGCGGGACGGGGCACGCACGCGGTGGCGCGGTGGCGCTCGCTCGTGCGCGACTGCCAGTCGACGAGGAGCGTGATTGTGTCCTCGGTCTCGGGCACGCAGTTGTACGGCTCGCCCGTCGCGATCCCCGCGGACGCGCTCGCGACGACGCGGGTCGGGAACATGCGGTCCTGGATCATCCAGCAGCAGATGTCGATGTGGTGCGAGGACAGGTAGTAGCTGCGATGCGACTCGTCAGATACGGTGCCATTGGGGGGACGCCGGGGCATGCATGCCTGATGTCAGAGTCCTTGCCGGCCCAGGCGCGGAAGGTCGTCAGCTGGCTCTTGGGCTGCGACATCCACGCGTTGAAGAAGTTCATCTCGCCGAGCTGGGCGGCGCGCGCGCGGGCATCGCTGTACACGGGGTCGAATCTGGAGCGGGCTGCATAAGCACCTTGGGCAAGCGGAAACCAGGAGGATCGGCTGACCGCTTGTGGTGCTCGACAAAGCAGATGACGTTGTGCGCTTTGGCGAGCGCCGTCAGCTCGTTGTGGTGCTCGAGCGTCTGCACCGCGGGCTTGGTAAGGAGGACGTGCATCTTGCGCTCGATCGCGTACTTGGCGATGTCGTAGTGCGTGTCTGTGAGACCTATCAGCGCTGACTCTACGAGCCGATGCCAACTGCCTCACTGTCAGGCGTGAAGATGATCACGGCATCTCCAGGAGAGAGGGCGTCGATGGCTGCCTTGTCTATACACATTGTCAGACACATGAATGGACAGAGCAGCCTTTGGACGTACAAGCCAAGGGGTCCACCTTGTCCTCGGCGGGGAAGGCCGTGAAGCTGAGTGCTGGTTATATTTAACCATTTTCATAGCCCTGAACAGACATACGTCGTGTCCATGTCCTTGTACGCGCCACCGATGTTCTGGTCCAGATGCTGGCGGATGGCGGGGAATTTGCTGCCGCTGACGCCGACCATGCTGAGATCGCCGACCTGTGCAAGGACGATTGAGCGGTCAAATATATGCCTAGGGTTGCTGCAAGCACCTTGCCGAGACGGCGCATGTCGAACAGGGAGAGTGCAACGACGCCGATCTATCCGTGCCGGTCAGCGGGTGCATGGGTGCGGGCAGGGGCAGATCGCGCACCTTCTTGTCGGACTTGGACGCGCCAGCTCCCGTCCATCCGGTCGTGTACTCGCCCTAAGCAGATATGTGAGCTGCAGGGGTAAACAGCGCGTCGGGCGCACGCACGGTTCCGCCTGGAAAAACGGGGAGTGATCAGCCTACAGATATCGAGGAGAGCGCGGACAGCACGCACACATCAGGCAGTTCAGTTTGGTGGTGGCCATGGTCGTCGATGAGGGCGTCCAAGAGTCTTCGGGTGGGTTTTGGCTCCTCGCGATCAGGAGCTGAGGTTAAGTATGAGGACGGCCGGCGCGTGGCGGGCCGCTTGGGCGGGCGGACCGGACCGGTGCCGCTTCAAGCTCATGGTCATTGTGTTCTTCCTGGTGTCTCCCGGAACGGGCGGCCCAACGTCCTCCTGGACGAAACAGTTTATTGATAGAGGCTAGCAGACGGAGGAGACGGTCGTCGACGCGACTGGCAACGCGTGAAAGGCCCCGAAGTGACGTCTGGTAGCCTCATGGACGGCGACCCTTGTTCGTTGTTCTCTCTTTCACCAACTCTTGCTTCTTCCCATGTCTGCGAACAATCCCCCACCGCCGGCGCCGGCTTCGGCGTCAGGACTGGCCAGTGCGACGTCGCCGTTCGCGCCCCGACGCGAGTTCATCCGGGACCGCCACACGTTCTCGACGTTCGCCCTGTTCGCGCTCTCGGGCAGCAGTGCGATCCGCCTCTACAGTTTCCCGCCTGCAGTGATCGCGTCGTTCAAGCGCTTCTTCCACGACTCGAAGACGGCCGTCACGTTCCGCCATGACGCCGCGCACACAATGTCCGAGTTCACGCTCGAGGGCCGGCCGTGGGCGATGGCGAAGAGCATCAGCACCGAGAAGTTGATTGTCGACCTCCTCGCGCTCGTATTCCGGCACACCTATGTCTTTCTCTCTACCATCGACTATGGCCGTGAGCAGGACGACCGTCTCGCTGTCGCCTTCTCCAAGCCCGCGAGGGGCCTCTCGCGCCCCGGCTCGCCTGACCCCGGCCTGCCTGCGACCGGCTCGCCCCCCATGCCCATACCCGTGCCCGCGCCACGCACCGCGCGCGTTCCCTTTGCCATCTCCTTTTCATCTGCCACCGTGCTCCGCGTCATCAACCCGCCACTCAACTCCACCCCGGCTATCCTGCAAGCGGTGAGAGGCTCCTGGCCACGAGGCGTCGTCGCCGAGAAGAAGGTGGCGGAGACCTGCTTCGAGTTCAAGCTCAAGGGCTACAGCTGTAAGCCGGCCTGTCTCGTTGGCAGAGAGCAGCTCACCGACGCAGGGACCAGGGTTCCAGGAGGACACGTTCGCGCAGGACTCGTTGCACCATATCTTGACCCTGCTGGCGGCCTTGGACACCCATGGCTTTAAGCTGTTGTCAAATGTTACGCTCGCGAGCCGGTCGCGGATCAAGGACCTATGGATCTTCACGGGCATGTCCAGCGAGGCCCAGCCCGAGTCGCCCCCAGGCAGTCCCATGGGGTCGAGTCTCGAGCTGCGCAGGCACGAGACGCCCGAGGGCTCCGGTGGCAGCTCGCATAGCCACGGTATTCGCGGTGCAGCCGACGCCAGCACCCCGAAGAAGGCACCCGCCGGTGGCTCCGGGCTCTCCAACCAGCAGAACGCTCCCAACGACAGGCTCGCCTACCCCGCCATGACGCCCGAGACCCCGCCGAGCGTGCGCTCGCCCTCGCGGCAGTCGAGCCAGAACAACAACGGCAGCGGCTTCCGCTCGCTCCTCCGCAAGTCCGCGCCCAAGGTGTCCTCGCCCGCCTCGGCCAGCACCCTGCGGCAGGAGATGGTGGCCCTGCACGAGCCGATCACCGCGTCCCTGCCGAGCGAGGTCGGAAGCGGGGTGAACATGACCGGCGTCGGGACCGTGCCCGCGCACGACGAAGACGAGTTCCACGACGACTCGTTCTATGAGGACAAGGACGAGCCCGACATCCTGTACGAGACCGACGGCGAGCACAACTACGAGCGCCCGGTCACGCCCGCGCTCACCCAGATCCTGTCCGACGACGACCCGTTCCGCCGGGGCTCGCCGCCGCCCATCGCGTACGACCGCTCGCCCGCCAAGGCCCGGCCGCTGACGCCCCCGCCCCTCCCGCCGCGCTCGCAGCCGCCGCCGGCCCCGAGCGCGTTCGACGACTACCGCGCCGGCCGGCCACTCACTCCCCCGCCTCTCCCGCCGCGCTCACAGCCGCAGCCGCCCCCAAGTGCCTTCGACGACTACCGCTCCGGCCGGCCCATCCCGGCGGACCAGCCGCGCACGCCCTCGCCGCCGCACAGCATCCCCTCGCACACGTCCGCGCTCCTCGGCTCGGGCGTCTTCCGCGACACGGCCTTCTCGGGCAGCACCGGCTGGCGCTCGACGGGCGTCGACGTGCCCGTGACCTGGTTCGGGCCCGCGGGGATGGACATCCGGGACAGCCAGCTCGGCAAGCACGACTCGGGCGTCGGCCTCGTCGGCGACTTCCGCGAGCGCCCGCTCGACATCGACCTCTCGACCCCGCGCTTCCCCGGCGCATGGGCGAACACGCCGGGGTCCGCGCCGGGCCCGCAGGACCCCAGCACGCCGACGGCCGGCAAGCCGGCCGGGAGCTACTTCCCGCCCCGCGGCCAGCCGGACAGCGGCGCGCGCTGGGCGTTCCCCGCGCCGCACCAGCTCGAGCGGCTCGACGTCGAGGGCCGCGTGTCGATGCCGGTGCTCGCCGAGGCGGGCGGCGGCGCGCGCCAGAGCGAGGCCGCGCTCGTGGGCCACATGCCCGTCTCGCCCGTGCCGATGCCCGCGCCCGAGCTCCTCGCGCCGCGCCCGGGCCACGCGCACCGCCGGAGCGCGTCCGGCGACGGCTGGGTCCTCGTCGACGTCGAGGGCCAGCGGCCCGGCGTGCGCCCGCGGAGCACGTCCGACTCGCTCGTCCCGCGCGGGACGCCGCCCGTCGAGGGCGCCGAGCCGCCGCGCTCGGGCGCCGCACAGGTCACGTTCGGGCGGGACCCCCGCGTCGCGTCGAACACGTCGCTGCCCGTCAAGGAGGGCGGGACGATCCGCCGGCTGTTCACGTCCAGCAAGGAGCCAGGCTCGGGCAACCGGATCCGCAAGGCGCGGGCGTCCGAGGTCGGGCGCACGTTCCGCTGAGACGTGGGCATCTCTTTCTTGGGTAGGTTCGGATAGACGGTGGAATAGGGTAATGCTGTAGGATAGCTTCGTGCTCATGTAACTTCTTGTACTCGCCATTCTTTCAGATGCGTATACCATAAACTTGGACGATTCTACAAAATGGCTACGTCTGAGAAATCAGGATCATGACGACTCCGCTCTTTCTCGTCGCGTTCTTGTGCCCGCTGACGGCATGAAAAGCAGTGTCCGTATGCGAGTTGCGGGTGAACCACGCGAGATGCTGGCGTTTGGCTATGCTCACAGAATAGAGAGACGCTTTCGACCCTAAGTGGACCCCTACAACCACGGAGGCGATGATGTATAAGCCCTCCCCAGATTCGTGGGAGGACGATTGAGGTAGATGTATCACTGATGAGTGGGTCCACGATTGATGATATGAAGATGGGAATGGAACTGGCTAGACGACAAGAGGAATAGGTTCAAAGAGTGGGGACGGTGGTCGGTGTCAAGTGATGAATGTGCTTGGTATTGCAAACTGACCATGAAAATGACATCCCTACAGAAGTTGCTATACACTGACGGCTGAGAAAATATGGAAGAGACGCACCAATGGTGAAATAGGGAGGAGTCTCTCTAGCGAGTTTGTCGACATCTTCCATAGTTCACGCCGTTGAATTCGAGGTACACGCCGATGCTTCACGTTGTCATACTTTCGTAAGATAAACATGAATCATATTGACGATTCAGCAAGGTAGCATAGTACAAAGAGGAGGGGAAGACATGTGAGGAGGAAGCGAAGCCCAAGTCGCGTCGGGACCGCGTCCCAGGCATTATATCCCCCGCTTTTGAGTCGTGCTCTGGGTCTGGCCATTTGGCAGTCGCAAAGTGAGCCAGGCTGGGTGCGACAGCATGATAAACAGACCGGTGATGTAAGATGAGAAGAAAAAGAGGACGGGGCCCGCGTCGGGTGTTGACCTCGGTCGTCACGTGCTCAGAGCTCCTAAACAGGGGCTGATGCACATCGCACCGATACTGGCTGTCCCTGTCAGTCACTTCATTGAACCTAGTGGTTTGAGTACCCCTTGTGTGTAACTCAGAGAGCCTGCTTTTCCTGTATAAATTATCATGCCATCAAAGACGAAGAGGTCGGACCGGAGTTCCCACGCCACAACGTCTGCTTTCGACCATGACCAGCGCATTCCGCTGTGCGCGAGCTGCGACGCGTCGGGTGCTACCACCCGCGAGCCGGACATTCTCATCCTCTGCCGTTGCTGCTGCAAGGCGTAACGTTATCCACGGTGCGAGGGTCGTACGCCCAACTGTAGAAGACCTCGTACCCGACCGGGAAGAGGACATTGAGGATGCCGAGGACACGACATGGGCTGGCCACCAGGTTCTCCGGCAGGAGCGTGACCAGCTATACTACATGCGGTTGATCGAGCATGAGATCCCTAAGCTCGTTGGTGCGTTCTTCCGTTGTATTGCTGCTGTTGACGTCTCGCTGAATACAGGTCATTAGCATTTCGCAAGCCGTTCGTCCCTCCGACTGACGCGACCCCGCTCGTCGTCCGCTCGGTCAACTACGTTGGCGAAAAGAAGCACCCGGTCACTCCCAAACGCGCCGTCGTCGTTCCCGTTGCGCGTCTTCCGTTGGCCAACCCTGCTGCCGTTCACAAGTTCAAACTGCTCGCGGGTGTGCGCTGGACTCTCGAGCCCCCGAAGGATGCTGGCCTCGCCAAGGATGAGGTCACCAGTGAGCACGGGTACATCAAGATCTCGTGCGAGGACTTCCCCAAGGCTGCCATGAACCTCAAATGGATTAGTGATGCCATCGACCGTCTGGTGACTGAAGCCAACGACGTGAGTGGCCTCGTGTACAGGAATAGAGTCCTCCCTCTGATGATGGAGTCTTAGCCAAAGGACACGTTCGCGGACATTCCGCTTGACACCTCCCACATGGACGCAAGGGCGAGGAAAGGTAAGAAGGGTGACCATCCCCACCATGGCCGTGTTGGGCCTCGACCTACCCTACGCGACTTCCCGAAGGATTGGCTCCCAGATAGCGTGCCAACGGCGCCGCCCGCCATCACTGCGCCATAAGTCGACCGCTGGTTGTTACCTAATATAGTTGCACGTAATGAAACCCTTGCATCAACCCACAATGAATACACTACTGCCAAACATTCCATCAAAGCATGTGAACCATAATGCATAACTCTGTCGTGTGACGTCCACAGTTTTGTAGGGTACATGGAGTGAAAACATGCGAGACGATGTGCAGAAAGAGCAAGGACAAGGAAACCAGCAAAGAAGGAGACCTCTACTTCTTCTTCGCTGCGTCCTCCTCCTCCTTCTGCAGGGGTTGTCAGGGATAAGGAAGGAAGATAGCAGAATGCATCGATCGCTTACCTTGGCAGCAGCGGTCTTGCGCTTGCCCTCGTAGCGGGCCTTGCCCCGCTCCTGGCGCAGAGTCTTGAAGGCCTCGAACTCCTTCTCCTCGTCGGTGATTTTGCGGGGACCCTCCGGCTGGTACACGGCAGGGAGAGGGACGGCGGCGCGAGTGGTGGCGGCAGTGAGGTCGTCGCCCTATATGGTCATGAGTTGATGATGCAACTTTAGAGATGAAAAGTTGAACATACGGTGGAGTCGCCCTTCTTGGGCTTGCCCGTCTTCCGGGGGAAGATGATAAGACGGGTCTTGTACGCCTTCAGGCGCTCAACGTTGACCGCCTTGCCCTCCTCGCTCAGGTTCCGGCGGCGGTGGTCGACGATGATGCCGAGACCGAGCGCCTCCTTGCGGGAGACACCGGCCTCCTTGAGCTCGCCGAGCGTGAAGCCGCGGCCCTCGCGGACCTTGCGGTTGTAGCGCACCGTCGGCGCGCGCACGGCCGGCCGCAGCTTAGCGAGCGGGCGGACGCCGAGGGTGGTCGCCTTGGCCACACGGGCATTGCGGCGGCGGAGCTTGCGCCCGGGCTGGTCGAACCAGGTGCGGACGTGGCGCTGCCAGTCCTTGCGGAAGTGGTTGCCGGGGAGGACTATGGACAAGGGCGTTGAGCGTATCGCCCGATGCGCGAAGGAGCTCGCTGCACACCGTTGTTCTTCCCGAAACCCATAGCTGCTCCGGGATCTACAAGGAGGAAGAGAGAGGAGGTCGTCAGCACGAGATCTCTCGCTATAGGTAGGCGATCCGTCCGTCCGTCATCCGGCCATCGTGGTCCCCATCCATCGACTCTTCCTCCGCAAACGACCACAAAAGCATAGTAGACCCCGCTCGTATGGCCAGACGGAGACGAACGGATGCCTGCCCGAGAAAATTACGGCCACAGACCTTGATGAGAGGGTCGAGGGGGGAGAGAAAGTCGGTTCCGCGAATTGGAGGAAGTGTGGCGAGAGGCCTTCTTCCGCAACCACCACCATGGCTCCTCTCATCGAGCCAGCTGTGCCGACTCTGCTGGGCTCTATCTCGTCTCAACATTTTGGCAAGAAGCTTCGAGTTGTGGGCACGTACGCAATGAATTTACTTCTTGGGTCAATACGAACAACCGACCAGCATCTTGTTTCTCAGTATGATTGGGCACAATACTTTAAACGACTTGCTCGTGTTGGCAGACCGTGATCTGTCGAAAGCTATCCTGGTAGACGCTTCTATGATCATTGATTCAATACGGACTCTACCTTGGCTACGCGGGGGAAAAGCTACGATCATGGTCTCTGGCTATCTTGATCCAGTTGATGATGTGCGTCCACTTACTTTGTCATTGTATCGCCCTGACTTCGATAGGATGAGCTGACACCACCCGAGCTTCTCTCGTGGACTCTAGAGCCCCGAGAAACCTTAAAGAGCGCCGTCTTGCGCGCGTCCATCATTACAGATGCGAGCGATTTGAACTGGCCGCAATGGAATACGGCCGTTAACGCACGCAATAGCGCAGGACTGGGTGCCTGATGATCTTCTGTGGTCTATCGTTAACGTGTATTATACTCTGCATTTTGACAGGATTACATGGGGCTCTCGTCCCCAAGAGCATTGCTGCATGAGGCAAGTCCCCGTGAAAGGCATCACTGCTCGCCTTGATGTACTATAATGCAACGATGCGTAGAGGCGTTCGTGAAGGCCTCGACGTGATGAGCGAAAGGAATATCTATTATGTCTCGACGCAATGATACTAAGTCAAGGTCACTCCTCCGCTGGTGGTGCGGTAGCGGGCTGCTGCTTGAAGAACTGTTGCCTCCGCTCCTCCCACGAGAGGTTCTCCTTGTTCCCAATGAGACTACTGCCAGCGTAGTCGAAGGTCCCGACGGCAGTCGCGAGGACCGCACAAGAACCAACGGCCAGAGGAAGGGAGCGACCTGTACGTTCACAGCTGAGCGGGTGATGTGAAGTCGCAGGCTGGAGAAGACATACCACGAATACCGGCAAGGAAACCAGCAGCGCAGGCACCTGCTGCACTGTTGAGGGAGTCCTCCGTCTCCCGGGTGTTCGCAACGGCTGCTGACGTCGCCGCGTACGTTGCGCCCAAGGCGGCTATAACGGGGTGTTCACATCAGCATATTTTCAACTAAAGTGCACTGTTCGTTTACCAAAAAGTCCGATGCTCGAGCCATAGCGCGTGAAGACACCAGCAGCGCCATTGTTGTGGGTGCCGAGCGCGTTCTGCACTGTTGCAACGAACAGGCCGGCGCCGGCCGACATCATGCCGGCCCTGGTCGCCTCGCCCATAGTCTGCTTCGGCTCATAGTTTTCGGACTGGTTCGGGTCGGACTGCGCCCAGGGCGTAGCGATAGCCATAGTCAGAGGCTCGGAGCGCGGCGGAGCAGGTGGAAGGTGAAGGCAAAGCGTAGTCTTTCCTTTCTGGGTCTGAAGTGGCTTGCTCAGAGCCAACCACCTCACATCTTTGTTCTTGATCTCTCTCTCCTTGACCTCGTACCCTGTGCTTGAAGACGTCTATAGATGCTGCTTACTGAATAATGAACGCGTTCACACTTCGCACTGTGTCGGACGGTGGCCCGGACGCTTCCTCTCTGCACTCGATTTCGCTCTTTCCATGGAATGCATCTTCCATCCAGGCTTTGTGGGGAGGTTGGATAGTCAACCATCACAACCGGACCTCACTCCAAGACGATTGGAGAGCTATGGTTGATCGATATTGCCGACACATGGCAGTCGGTGGGGCGGGGGAGCTTAGTGTGTATGAGATGTCCGACGGAGGAGTGTGGAAGCTATTACATCGTGTCAGTTTCCCGGAGAACGTACGTACTCGCCATGAGGTTGGAACCTTTACGTATCTTATCTTCACCAGGGCAAGAGCCAGGACATTCGTTGTATTACATGGGCCATTTCGAGCATGAACCCAATTGCACCACTTATTACGCTCGCCCTGAGTGCTGTCATACACGTTTTCGACATACGGACGATGGCAGTGATAGGAAGCATGCGAGGTCACGGAGAACCTATCACCTCCCTCACCACCAACCCGATCTGGCCGAACCTCGTCCTGAGTACTTCGAGAGACCACACGTCACGTCTTTGGGACTTGAGCGAGAGGCCCACGGACCGGCCAAACAACCCTCCATGGATTGGTCTTGCAGAGCCTATACTAGCAGGAGCCCCTCACGGACTGCAAGCAAGTGAGCCGGAGGGTCAGGGCGATGGAGCCGGTGCTTGCGTTGCTCTCCTCATGGGAGGCCGAGCAGGTGGGCACGAAGCTGCCGTCACATCCGCAGCATGGCATCCTAGGTCAGCTCATACTCCTCGCATAGCTCAGCGTAACCTGACGCAACCGAATTAAAGTGGGTTGCCTATCGTTGCAACCTGTGGAGTATGACATGTGATGCGAACCCGGCGCTGCTGAGATGTCTGATTCGTTGCAGGTAGACCGGAGCGTCAAGGTGTGGCGTATCCCGGACCTGGCGGCAGACGCAACGATGCTCGTCACTGAAGACAAACCCGTCTTTTCGACTAGGGAACTGCATGAAGGTCGTGTGATATCTGTGACATGGTAACACACGCGTTCGCGACCCTTTACAATGTACTCACTCCAAAATAGGCTGGCAAAAGACCTACTTATGACGCACAGCGCCAACACCCTTATGGCCATAGGCGACGACGAGGAGCATGCAAATAACCCTGACATGCCCTGGGAGTGGGAGAATGCTAACGGAACATTCTCTATCTGGCGGTGGCTTGGGTACAACCGGTTCTTTCCAGAGGAGGCCTTCCCGGAGGGCCGTTTCCCTGATAAACAGCAGATCCATACGAGGGGTGCCCAAGAGGTGATAGTCTACTTGTGTATGACTCGACTCTACTGACGATGCGGCGATAGGACTATCAAGGGAGCAGTCCGTGGATTCCTCATCATGCATGAAGCCGCCCTACTAACAGCATCATATAGTGTCATTCGAAATAGTCGTGGAACTCCAGATGCCCATGGGGGCTCCCGAGATGGAGTTCTGTCCCGAGTCCAGTGACGGACCGTTCTCCCTCTTTCTACTCAAGGAAAATGAGAGGCTCGAGCAGGACCTAAATATATGGCACCTTTCTCTCAATGAACTTCCTCCGTATAAAATCCCGAGATTCGAGTTCTCACATCCCGACGAGGGGAGTCAGGTAAGTGGACGGAGCATCTGACACTCTCAACACTGGATTGAGGTACGCAGGATGGCGAACAGGAACTGGAACCGAAGACGAAGCAGGAGTACCACCGGGACATGGCGAACCTCATTTCTCTAGATACCAGCAATGAGCTGCGCATAATCGCCAAACACGGAAAACCACTTGCGCTGGCGATTGCCCGTGAAGGCCGTGTTGTCTTTGGAGTTGGCGAGAGGTCGAGTTTGTGGATATGGGCACGGTAGGATGTGTCTTGTCGCGATCCGCCGCGTGCTGATCTTTTATTTAGATAGTGACCAATATCAGGATTGAGGATACCGGTGCAACTTAGGAGAGCTCCACTCAGGGGTGGATGCCGATGTCAACGATCGGTGCTCTGTCTCCTCTACAATCGCGCACAGCCCCCACACCCCCTAAAGAGACATTCAAACAACAGCTATATAAGTCCTGCCCATCCGGCTGAGGTTAATTATCCTCACCCCGCACTCTCCCCCTCCTACTTCCTCGCTTCCACCTCTTCGCTTCCAACCCCGTTCAGCACGCGATGCAGGCCTTCACGCGCTACTTCATCTTCTTCGTCCTCGTTATCCGCGCTGTGGCCGCCCCTATCCCTCTGGCTTCTGGATCCCAGGCATCGTCTCCAGTGTCGGCCCCCATCCCTGCCATCCCGTCTACTTCCTCGCTACCCTTGACGGCTACCTCACTGTCTCGTAAGTGCTGTTGATTCCGAGTACCTTTTTTCGTGTAGCTGACCATACTTCAGAATCTATTACCCCATCTTCAGCGACTACCGCTGGCTTTGCGGCAGCCAAGGCACCCGATAGGCTGCTCCCTCATATCCCCATCCAGCACGACACCGACACCATCATCCGTGAACAACTTTTGTCTGACATTCATGCGATGCATGAGGCTCTTGTGCGTGGCAGCATGCCCACCGCACACATGTTTGCACGCTTCCGGATGGAGGTCGACCGTGCGATCACTCGCTACGCTAGCGCTCGGACACACTTGGGCGCCTCAAGTAGCGGCACGCCCGCTGGCGAGATCGCAGTACACTCCGAGATGCGCACCCTCGAACAGGACGTTATCGCTTGCGACGCAAAGGCGATCTCGGCCGACCTCGACAACGCGAAACGGGCGATCGTCTGGGTTCTCGACGACCATGTCGAGCTCGAGCGGCTCATTCGGCTCAAGGCCATGGCCCCTTCGCCCATCATCTCATTCACCGGCACGGCGTCTGCAGGGCTCGCCCAAGCCCAGATGTCCGCCATTGCAGCATCTGCGACCCTGGCCAAGGCTCTCCTGCCATCCGGCAAGCCACTTCTCTCCGCAACCGTCCGTGCCTCTGCATCCGTCCGTGCCTCTGCAGCCGTTTCTGTGTCTGTGAAGGCGTCTGCGTCAGCCTCTGTCAGAGCTTCAGCAAAGCTTGCCTTCCCCACCTCATTGCTAAACCCCAAGGCCAAGCTTGTCTCTATCAGCATGGACATGTAGTGATAGCTATAGAAGTGAATGTCCCCCCCAGAAAAGTACCGTAGTGGTAAACTTCAAACTTGTAATGTGTAGAGATAAACATCGAGTTATTCATGAACTGATGCGTTGGGCAAAATGGATCATGTTATACAGCAAATCAGGTCACACTTTTGTTGATCTGTAATTTCCGTTCACTCCGGCACGATGACGGCGCGGAAGCGGGCCTTCTCGCGGTGGTCGTACGCCTCCTGAGCCTTGTCGAGCGGGAAGGTCTGGACCATACACTTGACGCCCTGGTGCTGGTAGAACTTAAGTGCATCCTCGCTGTCGCTGGCCACACCGGACGGCCAGCCGCGGATCGAGGTACGCTTGGTGATGAGCGCGCCTGCAGATTCGATGTTAGACGATTCTGAGAGGAAGAGTATGTTCGAGACGTACCAAGGTTGATCGTGGCCGGCTCGGCCGGGAGAGCCAGGATGAGAAGTTGACCGCCAACAGCAAGTCCGGGCAGAAGGGTCTGGATGACCTTCGAGCTAGGTGCCGTGCACATGATCACCTTGGCACCTCCGCGCGAAGCGAGAGCCTCGGCCTGGTCCTCCTTGCTTCCGTCGATGTACTCAACCGCACCGAGCTCAGTCGCGAGCTCACGCTTGGCGTCGGACGAGGAGAGCGCGATCGTGCGGTAGCCCATCTTCGACGCGAACTGGAGCGCCAGGTGGCCAAGGCCGCCGATGCCCTGAACGGCCACGATCTCACCGGGACCAACGTTCATGTTGCGGAGCGAGTCTGTGAGATCGTTCAGATTTTGTCGAGCGCGATGAAAGAGTCAACTGACTGAAAGTTGTGATACCAGCGCAGAGAATCGGGGCTGCCTCTGCCGAGTCGATACCGTCTGGGATAGCAGCAACGGCCTCGCTGCGGAGAGTTGCGTACTGTCCGTACCCGCCATCCCGGAAGATCTGAAGACATCTATCAGTCTCACGTAAATCACCAAAGAACGAGTAAATACCCCGTTGACGGTCTCCTTCTCGCAGACCACGAAATCACCCTTGCGGCAGTTTGCGCACTCGTGGCAGTGGCCACCGTGCCATCCTCCGCCGACGCGAGCGCCCTGCTTCCATACCTTCTCACCGGGGCCAACAGCAACGACCGTGCCGACGATCTCGTGACCGGGGATCCGAGGGAAGTGCTCTCCCATAAGGCCATGCCGGGCGACCTCGTCACTGCGTCACCGTCAATAAGGAATGCTTTTAGTGATCATACGATGTGCGAACCTGGCGCAGACACCGCAGGCAAGAACCTTGACGACGATCTCGCCAGCCTCGGGGTCCTTCCAGGGGATCTCCTGGCGCTCGAGCGAGCCACCCTTCTTGGTGAAGGCGTAGGCGATGTAAGACTTGGGGGGCGTGAAGGTAGAGGACATAGTGGATGGAGTAGTCGTCGTGGTCGTTGGAGTTGGATTAGACGAAGTCTTGCTTTCAGAGGATGAGGATGAGGAGGAAGTGAGGTGAAGCTTGTCCGCGAGTTTGTGGGCGAGCTGAGACATTTGGAGTGGTGTTTTTATACGTTCAAGGAGCTCCGGCTCAGCCGTTATACAGAGCATTCGTCATCCCGCCGGCAACGGCATGGTGGGAGCCGGCGGCCAGTCCATAAGCAGCGGAGTGGGGCTACGGATCGACGGTTCTTCATGACGTGTTTTGGTCAGAGGCGAAGATAAGTTGTACAGCTTTTGAACTGCTTTGATGTCGATGAATCTTATCGCCGAGCGCCTATTCGTCCCTTGACTCCGTCCTTTCTCCTCTTCATCTGGACCTCTCGTTGCTCGTTGTCTACGCGCTATGTCCGAGCCTCAGCCTACAGAGCAGCCTCCGACACAATCTCCTGAGGCGCAGAACATGTGCGCCACGACCTACCAACTGCACGGATCTCGACGTTGATCAGGCTAGAGCAGTCAGGCGGATCCTGACTCAAAGTCGGGGCCGTCGAAGAACGAGTTGAAAAAACTGGCTAAGGAGGCTGAAAAGGCCAAGAAGGCTGCGGAAAAGGCTGCGAAGCAAGCCGAACTTGCTGCGCAGAAGAGCGAGGCGGAGGTTGTACGTCCAGCCAAGCTCCGCCGATGAGTGACCGCACGCTGAGTATCCTATACTAGGACTTTGCCACCGAATTCTACGGAAAGCTTCCGCTGCACCAGTCCCAGACCCGTACGGGCAAGGAACGTGCACAGATCGCATCCCTCACGGCCGCGGATGATGGCAAGCAGATCTTCCTTCGTGCGCGCGTGCACACCAGCCGAGCCCAAGGCGCGAAGATGGTGTTTTTTGCCCTTCGCCAGCAGTCCAATACTGTGCAGGCGCTGGTATCTGTCGGGCCTGGCAAGGTCTCGAAGCAGATGGTCAAGTGGGCCGCGGGCCTGAGCATGGAGAGCATCGTGCTCGTGGAGGGTGTGGTGAAGAAGACACCCGAGCCGATAAAGAGCTGTTCAATCACGGACGCAGAGATTCACATCACACAAGTGAGGTCAAATATTTCGTATGACTCGAGCACATCGCTCATGTGGGTTAGATCCATCTCCTCGCTGGCCTTGAGAAGGCACTTCCCTTCACCCTCGAAGATGCTATGCGACATGAGGAAGAGGTGGAGGCTGCCGACCAGCAGCTGAACCGAGTTCTCTTGCCTACTCGTCTCGACAACCGTGTTGTGGACCTGCGGGTACGTTCTATGCCTTCAAGCGAACGAAGATACATTCTCATCCCCTGTGTAGACGCCAACAGCTCAGAGTGTGTTCAAGCTGCAGGCTGTGATCGGCGATCTTTTCCGCCAGTACCTCAACCAGCAGCACTTCATCGAGATCCACAGCCCTAAACTGCAAGGCGCTGCCACAGAGTCTGGTGCCTCTGTGTTTAAGGTCAACTACTTCAAGGGTACGCATTTCCATCGTCCGACCACCGACTCTCTACCTACAATGTCCCAGGAAATGCCTTCCTCGCCCAGTCGCCGCAGCTCGCCAAGCAGATGGCGATCGCCGCCGACTTCGAGCGCGTGTATGAGATCGGTCCCGTCTTCCGCGCTGAGGACAGCAACACGCACCGGCACTTGACGGAGTTCATGGGCCTCGATCTCGAGATGGCGATTGAGGAGCACTACCACGAGGCAATGGACCTGATCGACGGCATGCTCAAGCACATCTTCGCCGGCCTCCGCGACGGCCACGCCCGCGAGATCGCCACTGTCAAGCGCCAGTTCCCGGCAGACGACTTCACTTGGCGTGAGGGAGCCGAGGGCACGCTTAAGATGACCTTCCGGGAGGCCGTCGACTACCTGGTTGAGGACGGGGTGGAACGGGCTGACCTTGATGACATCAAGTAGGCACACCCTCAAGCACCCGAGTCGATTCAGCTGACCATCATCTCCTTAGCACTGAGAACGAGAAGCGTCTCGGCCGGATCGTCAAAGCCAAGTTCAACACCGACTACTTCATTATCGACAAGTTCCCGATGGCCCTTCGCCCCTTCTACACCATGCCCGACCCCGAGGACCCAGTCAGTTCACAGCCCATCATAATCCGATCTGTCGCTGACCGTGCTCATCCAGACACTCTCCAACTCGTACGACTTCTTCATGCGGGGTGAGGAGATCCTCTCCGGTGCCCAGCGTATCCACGACCCTACACTCCTCGCGGAGAAGATGCACGAGAAGGGGATCGACCCCGCGAGCATGACCGGCTACCTGGACGGCTTCCGCCTCGGCTGCCCACCACACGCCGGCGGAGGCATCGGGCTCGAGCGAGTGCTCATGCTGTTCCTCAAGCTCAAGAATATCCGGTACGCGAGCTTGTTCCCGCGTGACCCGAAGCGTCTGGAGCCGTGAGGGAGTGTGGAAAGCCAATACATGTGTGTGTACAATGGCAGCTGTTCATGATCTGGTCCACACATGCATAAGATCTAGAAAGAGTGGCTGAAATGCACTAAAACGTGACGAAGCTCTTGGTACATATATGTTCATGTGGGTAGATGAGAAGAAACAGAAGTAGAAACAACGCCTCATGTCTACGCATCCCCCGTCTATCGCCGACGACTACGGCGCTCCGAGCGATTGCTCTGGCCAACGGCACTGGTTGGGACAGCCTCTCCGGAAAGCACGGCCGAGATGACCTCTGCGGGGCTGGATGACGACACAATCAGTCGACCGTCTCCACGAGCAAGGCAAGTGTCAACTTACAGGTCTATCCGCACGCCATCAGCGTACGCGAACGGGTCGAGCGGCGAGTAGCCCGGCGGCGCGACCTCGCCAAGGCGCGGTGCAGGCACGAGCGTCTCCTGCGACGACGCGCGGCGGCGGGGCGCCCACGCGCCGAGGTCGATGTCGCGCGGGCCGGGCGTCGGCGGGTTGCCGCCGATCGGGCTCTCTGGGGGCGCAAGCGCGAGCGCGGCGAGCGATTCCGAGCGGGAGCGGCGGTGCGAGCGCGTCGTGAGCGTAGAGAACAGGGGCAGCGGCAGCGTGGGTGCAGTATCGAGGGAGGGAGAGGAGTTCGAGTGAGCGCGCGGGCGCGGGCGGGACAACCGGATGGGGGCCGCACCTGGCACGGGCAGGGGCGAGGGCGCCCGGGACGAGCCGGACGAGCTGTCGGAACCGGCGTCTGATTCCGAGTCTGGTGACGCGGGTAGGCGTTCGTTCGGGGGCGTGTGGAACGGCAGATCTGTGGGCGAGATGTACCGGCCCGCTCCTGATGGGCCTGCGCGCGTCGCACCGTCCTCGGCCTCCTCCTCCTCGATCGGCGTGATCGGCGGCGGCGGGCTGTCGGGAATTGCGAGCGCGACGGTCGAGGCCCGGAGCGGCGAGGACGCCACCGGTAGGTTGCCTGCGGAGGGGCGGCGACGCCGGCGGCGGTCCGATCTTCTCGAGTGGCGCGAGTCTAGAGACGAGGGGCCGGCCGGTTCGTCGGTGGCAGCTTGAATGGTTCCACCGGCAGCTAGGAGAATGCTCCCACGCTCGCTTCCATATGCGGGTGGCGGGGCCAGGGTGCCGACACTTGGTGCGAGGCCCCATTTCTTGACGTTCGCCTCGATGAAGACAAAGCCGGACTGCCCGAGGTTGACGTGCAGGCTGCAGGGCCCGTCGGCGCCGACGGTCGGGAAGAGGTTCCAGCGGGTGAAGCCGACGAACGCATCCTCCTGTATGCGGAAGCCGTTCCTTGTGAAGAAGACGGTGCCGGAGCGGGGGCGGTACCCGACGCCGAGGATGTCGCCCTCTTTGAGTGGCTGGCTGTAGCTCGACGCGGTGAACGGCCAGTGGAAGGACTTGTCGCCGCTCGAGTGGTACGCGACCGAGTACCGGCTCATACCCGGGAGCCGGAACGGCGGGTAAGGCTTGGTCGAGAGCCCGATCGCGACGTTCGTCGCGGGCGGGAGGTCGAAGAGCTTGGTCTCCCAATAGTAGACCTCATTCAGCTTTGGGAGTGGCAGATTAGACTGAACGTTTGACGCGGACTCGGGGTCCGGGAGGAATGTTATCTCCGTGCGGGCGTGCACGAGCACGGACGAGATGGTCTCATAGTCGGGCTCGAACGACCAGGCGGACACGCCCTTCTCCTGGATAGACAGGAACTGGGAGAGTGTGATGTCCGTTGGTTGTGAATTGGGCGGGTATTGGAGTTGGTAGTCTGCAAACGGGGTGCTCGGTCAGCCGGCGCCCATCCCCACCCGGCGATGATGTCAGGGTGACATACCCTTGGCACGGGTATACTCGCGACGCTCGCTCTCCTCGACGGTCTCGAGCCAGCGCTCCTCGACGCCGTCAAAGCCGCCCTCGCCGTCGACGAGGTCCTCGCGGCTGAGGTCAACGGGCCCATCAGAGTCGCGGAGTCTGATGCCCCGGCGGCGGCGCATGACGAGGACACAGACGAGAAAGAGGAGCATGAGGAATAAGAATGTCGCCATCACCACGATGAGCGGCAGCAGGATCCAGAACACCTCGCGTGTGTGCCGGTGTGCGACCCCGCCCGTCGCGAGTGCGACCTGGGCGGGCATGGCGAGTACGCCCGTCGCATCAGCCACAACGGCGACTTGGGCCATTGACGAGGGCGAGGGACAAAGGAAAGGAAAGGTTGTGGTGTCACCGGATCCCGCGGGCGACAGGGACAAAGTGCAGTGGTCAGCGGCTGTGTGGAAGGGAGAGACAACCAGTCGGAGAAGGCGCAGTTCCCAAATGCAGCACTCACCCCACGAACGCTCCGTGCTTGCTCCAGCTCCCCGCCGAGATGAGAACTCATCAATTGATCTGCTCGCTCGCAGCTACTACCACAAAGGCGCATCTCAAGAGTACCACAGCCGTATAGAAAGGTCCCTCTCCTTTGACGCGGAAGCAATCACTTTCTTCGTGGGGTGCATCTGTCAAGAAGTCGTCAGACAAGGCGCCGCAGCCAGACCGCAATTCGCTTACTGCAACAGCAAGAACAGCATCTGCGGCGGTGTGAGTGACAACAATGTAGATATTAGCTCAGTTCACTCGCCTCGGTGGCCTTCGAGCACTTGAATAACCTCTCGTGTTTGCAGATCCCATATGTACACCTTGTTGTCTTCACTCCCACTGATGACGACCTGGCGTTCATTTACGCCGTCGGCCTTGAACGCCTTCCCAAAGCACGAAACGAGGCAGTATGTCTTGTTTGTGTGTCCGGTGTAAGTTTTCACGCAGCGTGACTTTTGGGCGTTCCAGAGTCGAACCGTCGAGTCTTGCGTGCCGGAGAGCACAAACTGCGAGTTGGAGGAGAAGCGGACGTGCGAGCTAGAAGGCTTTCAGTTACAGTCTTGTGAAGAGAAAGATCATCCTACCAGACAGGATTGTCATCGTCGACTAGCGTCTTCAGACATTGTCCAGAGTCGGTGTCCCAGATCCGGCTGCTAATATCAGCATCTAGCAGCAGATCAAGCAAATGACTCACATGAGCCCGTCCATGGAGCAGGATACGATGAGTGAGCCGTCATGGTTGAAGCTCACTGCCGTGACCGGGTCGGAGTGGGCTGGTAGCACCTTGACAGTTTTGCCTAAGAAAGTCATCAGTTCATCCTCTTTTGTACTCCGGATAGAGATGAAACACCTCTTGCAACATCCCACACACGCACAGACTCGTCGAACCCACCGGATGCGAGCAAACTGGCCGCCGGGTTGTAGTTCAGGCAGAACACATAATTCGTATGTCCCTTCAGCACCTTGACTGCGATACCCTGCAAAACCTCAGCAACCAGTTCATGTGTCTGCATGAAGACGCTTACCAGGTCTAGACTCCAGATCCGTACGGTCTTGTCATCCGACGCGGACGCGACAAACTCCGAGTCGCTCGACCACGCAACATCCGAGATCCCACTCGTGTGGCCCTCGAACGTTCGCAGGATGTGACCGCTGTCTGCGTCCCACAGTTTCACGGTCTTGTCCGCGGCTTGCTTCGGGGCGTTCGTGTCAGCAAGCGCAGTGATCACAACGGAGGAACGTGTAGCACGGACCGGAGGACGCGAGCATGGTTCCGTCCGGGCTGAACTTGAGCGCGGAGATCGAGAGCGTGTGGCCGCTGAGGATCAGCCGGCACTCGTACCTACCCGTTGACTCGAAGTGGAGCGCCTCAGGGCCGGCCGCTGCGACGCCCGTGTCCATCGGCGCGGGGGCGAACGACTCGTCGCGCTCGTCGATCGCCAGTGAGTCCGCCAGGTCGATCTCCTCCTGCAGCGAGAGCGTGCGCATGTCGTCCACGGCCATCGGCTCAGAGTGCACGACGGGCGGCGCAGCCTCGGATATGAGGTTCCGTGAGTCTACTTGCATAGCCAGTTCTTCCATGTGTGGGCCGGAAGCGAGCTCAGAAGTGTGTTCCTCCTGAAGCGGCTCCAAGAGAAGAGCGTCGTGGGCGACAACGAGGTCTTCCTCTGGTTTCACGAAGACTTCGTGAGCAGGAGGCTGAGACGTCATAGATGCGTCCTGCCTATGAAGGCGACTTGTAAGTATTGTGCCTAGCATGGTACACCACGACTCACAGGTCATTCTCCACAGGCAAGGGCTCCCCAGCTGGGATTTCTTCCGCCGTTCGAATGACAGAGGGCGCATCAACAAGCAAATCCTCTGAGATATGTTGGCCCTGGTGATCCAAGAGATCCTCGCCAGCCACATTCGGGGTCTTGACGAGATGGGAGGTCGGCGCATCCTGCAAATCGAGCCGAGCTTCGTCCTCGGCCTTGACTTCCGCAGACATGGACACATCCGCGTCCTGCTCGACTGCAGTTGCAGGCTCTTCATGACCATTTATTTCATCCCCGTCTATAGCGCTCTCCAGCTCAGGAGACGCTGACACCATCGCAGGCGCGTCGCGTATAGAGAAAGGACAGAAGGCGCGTCGGTAACGTGACCGCCCGAAAAGTCCTTTGCGCTCTTCCCACCCTCTCCCGTCTCTCAAAAATGGACTCGTGGGCAAAGCCGTCCACACGGACCGATATCATCGAGAACTTGGTGTCTGGCGTTGGTGCGAATTTTGGGCGGGTGCCGCAGATCGCGCTGTGGCTGAGTGGTTGTGGCTGCAGATCGCTACAACCCGTCGAACGTGAGCATCCTCGAGGACTATCTGTACCACCAGATCCGAAGTCAGGTGGGTACCACCAGCCTGATCCCGCTGCTTTCGCACTTATGCTCGTGTTGCGTAGGAATATGACTGCCTCGCCAACCTCGCCATCCTGAAACTGTGGGCCCTCCCATTACATCCTCCCTGCCCACTCCCTGACGGACCATCGTCCCAGCTACCAATTCAACACGGACCTGTACAATCCAGACGTGATCATCAACATCCTCACCAAAGCGCTCACACAGACTGCGCACGCCGATTTCAACCTGTGTCTGGCGCTGCTCGACGACCGGCCCCCGACGGCGCCGCTTGACGAGCCAGACCCACTGCCCGCGCTCCTCCCGCAGATCACCGCGCTGCACACGCTGCTCGAGCAATGCCGCTTCCCCGCGTTTTGGCGCGAGTACCGGTCCGAAGAGCTCGCCACGCTCCGCGACAACTACACCGTCGAGGTCGCCGGCTTTGAGGACGCCGTCCGCGACACCGTTGTTCTCTCCGTCAAGGCTACGTTCACCCGGATTGGCCTAGCCCGGATCGGCTCATATCTCGATCTGGAGGGTGAGGCTGTCTCCCTATCGACAGCGGATCTCGGACTGACAGTTATCAGGTGCCGAGCTCGAGGCGTACCTCTCCAAGCTGGGATGGACGCTGGACAAGTCCTCCGAGCTAGTCGCGATCCCTCCGAACCCCGACACGACGATTGAGTCGACGGTCGTGCAGGAGAACATCAAGCTCAGCCGTATGTCCCCTCTGCCTGTATCGCTTCCGTTCCATAACCTCACTCCACACCACAGAGCTCGTCAAGGTTATCTCGCATTCTGCACAGTCGCTGTAATCCTATCGTATGCTGCTGAGTTGTACAAACATGTCTCGTCACATTTTTCGTCGTGCCGTCGTGAGATCCGTGTAGGGGTATCAGTGGGGTATATATTGCCGTTGTTTCAGGGTGGGGTGCTGGTGTTCCAGATCGCGGCGCCTGTGCCCCAGATGGCCATGACAATGCCCATGACCAAGAAGAACCGATCATAGTGCTGAAGGCCGTAGAGGCTGCGTTTGGCGAAAAGCGGGCCTGGGGGAGCCATTCAGCATTCCCCTTCTGATACAAGCAAGTTGGACGCACCGATTAGACAAAGCAGGAACGCCGCAAAGCTGCCGATGAACGCCATCATCGAGCTGAACTCGGGCACGAGCACCGATACCATGATCGACACGAGCGTGAAGAGCGTGCGCTCGACGACAACGCCCACCCGGCGGAGTGCGAGCCGTGGCGCGTTCGGCGGGTGCCCGTGGATCGAGAGCGTGCGCGGCTTGGCGGAGTGGTCGTCCGGCGCGGTCGGCGGCAGGCGCTCCTCCAGCCCGAGCATGATCTCGAGCGTGATCGCGACGGGCCGCGTGCACAGGGCGAACTTTGAGCTGCGATGTGCCGAGTCAGCTGAGCTGGATGCCAGCCACACTTGCATGGAAGCTTACAGCGGGGACAGCACAAATGTCCACAAGGCGAGCGTGTTTAGTGCAGCGCTGTAGCCAGAGGTCTGCAGCAGGTCGATACTGATCTGGACATCAAGTCAGACAGGATTACTCCTCCTCTAAAGAAAACCGACTTCATCGTGAACAGCACGGCCGAACATTGCGTAGCCTGCCCATCCGATCACAAGATAGACACCAGTTGCAATGGTCTGGGAGATCATGTCACCCACGAGTCTCTCCCGTACTGAAACGAGAACTTACGAAGGCCCAGTTGATCATTTCATCGAACCGGGATGGGTCGACCATGTCCTTTGCCAAACTTGGAATAACCTGTATGAGACATCATCAGCTGCCGTTACACGGAGCTCACGAGATTCATACCGCATGCCCTGAAAAGCCCGCCATGAACTGCCCTAGCGGTCAGTTGGATCACCGATATGGAGAACCGGAAGCCTCATACCAGGCCAAAGCTAATCCCAAGCTCGCCAATGTGACCGGGGAGAAGCGACGTCTGCGCCGGGTCCCACAGTGACCCAGGCGCTTCGCGCTTCGAGAGGCCGTCGATGAGGACGACGGCGACGATGAATCCGGTTGACGCAATGCCCAGGATCGACGTATAGGAGAGGACAGAGAGCGGCATGAACACGGTGGGCACGAGCCTATCGGTGGTTCAGAAAGGTGATTTTTGAGCAGGCAAGAAAAGATTCTTACACCAGCGCCCCCCAGATCTTGTACGTGTTTGCAGAGTACGCTGGGATGAGTGTGTGCAACGAGTCGGCCGCAAGCGTGATCAGAGCAACGCTGGGAACCTCTTCAGCGAACGAGCGTTCTCAAGAAGTCAGACAACCAACCTAACAGCGAACAGCTCGAGACAGAACATCGTACTGATCCACGAGATGGACCGAGGACCGAAAGCCTTCTGCCCGATGTCGGCGTACGAGCGAAGGCCAGGCTCAGACAAGATGACACGAGCTGAGAAGACTTGTAAGCACAATACCTGGCTCCGTCTTGTGTGCCTACTGACCAAGGATCTTTGCCCTGGAATAAGACGTGAGACGCAGGTCGAGATGGTAAACAGCGTCATAGGCTCACGTATAGCACGTCAGTCCTCCGAAGAGGAGGACGAGTACAGTTCCTCCGATCCAGCCGGCGTACGCAAATGCCAATGGCTCGGAGAGCATGCCGATGCCCAAGAGGATAGCGATACTGTTGAAGAGCTGCCCAGGAAATCAGCATCGACAGTCCCACAGTACCCACAGACCTTACATACCGTCTGCCCAAACGTGCTCTTGCCCGTATACTCGTACCTCGCCCCCTTCTGCGAGCCCGTCGAGACGCGGCGCGTCCGCGGCTGCGTGGCGTGCAGGTGCTCGCGGTCCGGGTGCGTGTCGTACGAGAACGAGACGGCCTTGTGGAGGAGCGCGGTGCCCTCGTGCGCGGGCGGGAGCAGGATCGGCTGCATTGTCCCCGACGCGGGCAGCATCTCGCCGGGCCCGTCGTGCCGAGAACTGACGGCGCGCGGGCGCGCGAGCTCGGCCTCGTCCCACCCGAGCTCGTCGTCGTCGTCCGCGCCCCGGGGCCGTGGAGTGATGAGCGCGTCATCGTCGTCGTTGTAGTCGTTGTCCTCCTCGATCACGCCGACTCGGGACTCTTCGTCGTCGTCGTCGTACACGGACGAGTATTCGGACGCGGAGGACGCGACGTTGGCGTTCACACCCCTGGATTGTGTTTCAGCATACACGGATATAACCAAAAACACCAGTGTACGCACAGGTACTGCACACGACGGTCTGCACGCAGATCGTGAGCGTTCCCGCATACTCTCTCAATAACCGCAGCACTCACACGACGCGATCGCATCGCGCACGCTGTACCCGCTCGACGCCGAGCCGAACGCAAAGTGACCACTGTTAGGAGTCGTCATGAAGGCAGCGTCCGCCAGTGCCCGCCGGGAGAGGGAGAGTCCGCGTATTTATCTCGCGGCCATGCGCGCATTTGGCGGAAGCCATGGAAGCCCCGACAGGCGCCTGCTTCTATTCCCCGCCACCAAGTCCGGAACTCAGATCGAGCGCACACCAACGCAAAACGCACGCACGCTCAGGGGGGTAGCCAAACAGGGTGATGATGGATTACAAGGCAAGGGTATGATAGCACACATAATTACCGCGGGAAGTAAAACACAAGAGACAGATGGATGCTCTAAACTGGGGTATGGAAGCGGCTGCCCTCACTGGGCTGCGATGGTCGCGCGGCGGTTCGTCCAGGTCATGTACGGCTCGCGCAAGATGTCAGAGTTGAGCACGGTTGCGGCACGGGCGCTCCGGCGGGCGTCAGGGATCTTGGCTTGGTTCTCAAGGTCCTGGGATGTGCATGAATATCATGTTCGGACTTTGGACAGAGGGAACGGACTCACGTTGCTGCGTCGACGAAGGCCAGGGCCGATGAGGTACCACCATTTGTTGATGATGTTCTTCAACGCCAGTTCCCGAACACCCTTCGGGTTCAGCCAGTTCAGGAACTCAGTGACCTGGATCCACGTGAGCCCGGAAAGTAGACAAGCAGGAGAAAACAAGACTCACCTCGTCGACAGTCTCATAGACCGCCCACTGGCCAACACCAAGCACGCCTTCCTTGCCCTCCTCGACTGGCCGGCGACTCAATACGTCCTTCTCCTCGCGCTCCCTCCTCTCCAGGAGCTCGATATCGAACTCGCTCGGGCCCTGCACGAAGAGCCTGCCAGACCCATACATGACCGTCCCGCCCGCACCGATGAGGTTCGCCGAGCCGAGGCCGTCGAGCCACCACACGCGGTTATAGAACCTGTCGCGCCCGAGCGGCCGCACGCGCGTCACGCCCAAGAAGCGCCGGAACTCGCGCTCGATCGCCTCGAGCCGGCGGTCCGCCTTGGCGACCTCGTCCTCGAGCCGCCGGAGCTCCGTCGCGGCGCTCTTCGCGCCCTTCGCTTTTGCGCGCGACGCCTGCCGCTCCGTCGCCGCGGCTTTCTTCCGCAGGTCCTTGTCCTTGCCCTTGCCGTTCGCCTTGCCGCTCGGCGGCGCAGACCCCGCCTCGGAGTCCTCAGGGTCTGAGAGCGAGTCGAGCGAGGATGCACGGGCGGAGGAGGCCTCAGCGGCGGCGCCGTTGCCGTTCGCAGCCGCCTTGCCTTTTGCGGGCTTTTCTTCGCCACCCAGTGCGCTCATCTCCTCGGCACTGTAAACAGCGATCAGAGACCCGTCCACTTCTCATCAGCACCCCCAACTTACTATGTCTTCTTCGACCGGCCCAGCTCAATCTTCTCTTTGCGGAGAGTCGTGAGCTGCTCCTCGGACGCATCGATATGTGCATGCACAGCCTTGCTCGAGGTCGCGACGTTGACCATGAAGCTCAGGATCGCGATCTTGTCTGCAGGCGGCAGCGTGTGGTAGCGCTGGTACGGCGTGGAGCGGATGAGTGGCCCTCGCTTGGATGTGGATGGCTCGTCCTCGTCCATGTCCTCGTCCTCCTCGGGCTCAAAGAGGAGATGTACAAGGATGCGATGTAAGCTCGGGAACTTGTCCAGGTCGCCATGCTGTAAAACGGAAGTGAGCAGGCGCCCAGTCCAAAGATAAAGTACACCGACGTCTTTGATGCAACCGACAAGCGTGTCCTCCCAACCATCGCGCCCCTCCGTATGGCGGAGGGCGATGCGCTCCCAGTTGTTGCCGACGTCGCCCATCGCCTCGGTGAGCTCAGAAAGCGTGACGCCGTGGCGGGCCTTCCAGAAGTACTCGCGCTCCGGGAGCTCGCGGTTCATGGAGATGACCGCGCTGTGCCGGTTGAACGGGACGGTGCGCATGTTGTAGATCAGTACTGCGTGTATCTCGGCGAGCAGTGGGCAGGGCGGGTCGATGACAGAGTGCCGTAGGGCACGCTCGAACTCGTCCAGTGTGAAGGTTGAGAGATGCAAGGGGTATCTGAGCACAACGTCAGCAAGGCTACTGGGGAGAGGAGGTCAGGCGTGTGTACCCGTAGGAGATGAGGAAGTTCCATGTCATCAGGAACGCTTCGAAGGTCTCTGGCCTGTCACCAAAGGGCAGGGCAGCCCGACTGGGCATTGGTCGGGTGAGTTTTGCGCCTGCCTTCAGGTCGCGGTCCGAGAGCTTGACATCCAGGTCCTCGGTGGGGTACCTTAGCGGCTTCCTCTTCTTTTTCTTTTCGGCCTCCGCCTTTTCAGAGTTGGCTTTTGCTGCTGCTGCCGCATCCGCTGATTTGACCATCAGCACACCGAACACAAATGACAGACGGATGATATGTCTCACCCTCCTTCTTCTGCTTCTTGGACGGCGGGCCCTCCTTGTCCTCCCAGACCTTCTTCCGCTTCTCGATCTCGCCCTTCTTGAGCGTCTCGACGGACTTGCGGATTTCCTCGGGCATCTCAGTCGTCACGCCATAGCGTTTGGCGATCGCGGTCTTGACGATCCACGGCGACGCGAGCGCGGCGTCGCGGTCGACGCAGTCGCGGATGAACCTGCGGAGGATCGACTTTGAGAACGCGAGGCGGTCGCGGCTGCGAACAATGTGAGATTGAGGGACTGTCACACGATGGGCGGGCGCGGACCTCAGCGAGCCACACTGGACCTCCATGAGGCTCTCGCTCCACTTTGCACGGTTCGCCTCGCGCGTCTCGCGGTCCTTGACGGACAGCTTGTGGTCCGAGCTGCGCTCCTCGTCGATGATGTGGATGTGGTAGTTGTAGCGGGCAGGGTCGTCCGTCGCGTTCACGTCCTTTGCGGGGACCTTGAGGTCGCCGCTGATCTGGTGCAGCGGCGGGTTCGCAGTCACTTTTGCAAAGGGAGAGAGCGAGTCCTGTGGGGGGATCGCTTTGACGATCCGGGCAAAGTATCTGGTGGGGTGGGGTCAGAGTGGGACGCAGAGGAGGAGAGGGATGGATGTGTACTTGTCGCCTGAGACATCCACAAGGACACCTATTGTGTGTAAGGGTCAGAGGGTAAAAGATTGAGATGGAAGAACGCGAACATACGTTCTTCGGGAAAGTATCTGTCCTTGTACCGGTCATACACGGCGTCGACGAGGTGATCCAGGCGGCCCATGACCTCTGCGGAGGATAGTGATGAGCACGGACGCGTCATGACGCGTGGAAGACGCGTGTGGGAGGAGCAGCCACGCACGGAACTGGACGGCGCCGAGGATGGACGGCTTGAGCGGCTCGGGGAAGCGCGAGTGCATGATACGCGCCTCCTGGAGCTCGCTCTCGAGGGCCTCGAAGTAGTCAAGGTTGCTCTTGCCCGTGACCTCGCATTGGAACTGCTTGGTCCGGTAGAACGTCAGCCGCGCGGCGTACTCCCTGGTGGAGGGGGGTATGTGGTGAGTACAGAGCAGAGGGAGGGAGGGCGCGCGCGTACTCGTAGGACCCGAAGATCTCGCCGGTCTGCTCGAGGTAGTAGGCGTCAGCGGCTATGGCCTGGGCGGCGGCGTCGACGAGGGCCTGGGAGGGCTCGACGAGCACTACGCGCTTGCGGCGGCAGGTCGGCATCGCAAAGGCTGGTGAGACGGGCGAGGGCAGGCAAAGGACGGGCCGGGGCGCAGACACGGGCGCGGGCACGGGCGAAGGAGGGGCAGCCAGCGCTGCCCTTACGTCGCAACACCATCCAAGCAGCCCGTTCGGAAGGGAGATGCGGACAAAGCCGGTCCACACACAGCGTCTGTCTCTTGACTCTGGCGCTCACTGGCTCTTACACCATCTGTTATGTGCATGTGGGTACGAGAGACTAGAGTCCAAATATAATTTGTTCGGAGATGGCATGTCCGAGCAGCTGCGGCCCGCTCCCGGCGCGCGAACGATCTGACGCGCGGACCCTCCGGGTGAGCCGGGCGTTCATCTCACGTTTCTTCTCGAGTATTCTGTGGCAAATAAATTATGGGGGTAGCAGAGTCTAGGGCGCCCATCCACCCCCAATATTTACTTCGTCGAACGCCCATGAAGATCGAGCAGAAAGATCCCAGCACACGCGTCAGCCCCTATCTGCCTCTCCCAGCACGTGACGACCGAGGTCAACACCCGACGCGGGCCCCGTCCTCTTTTTCTTCTCATCTTACATCACCGGTCTGTTTATCATGCTGTCGCACCCAGCCTGGCTCACTTTGCGACTGCCAAATGGCCAGACCCAGAGCACGACTCAAAAGCGGGGGATATAATGCCTGGGACGCGGTCCCGACGCGACTTGGGCTTCGCTTCCTCCTCACATGTCTCCCCCTCATACTTGTACTATTGTGTCGAGTCCGCAATATGATTAATGTTATATGTCTACCTGTCTGCTAGTGACAAGACCTTGGATTGTATCAACTGGAGCCAGCACGGCCGCGCGAGTCGCGCTGACATCAGCAAAAGCTTGAAAGGCAAAGTCTGATGTTCGTGTTACTCAGGTGCGTCGCATGTTACTTGTCGAAGGTCTAGAACTGACATATTCTGCCAGACCACCACAGGTGTATCACTCTTTGTTGTCGACTCACCTCTGGCGTCAGGACTGACTTGACTGATGATGCGTGCACACCTTTTACAGCCGTCGACACTCTCATTCATTGCCCTTTCCCCCTCATGCCACACCGCTTTCGTAATGACATTTGTTCCGGAACGTGAGGACATGGGGCACACGAGGCGTACATTGCTTGGAGGCGGGCCTCTTCTCCACAGCATGGCGCAATCTGTTCGTAAACGATACCTTGTCAAGCGGTTCCCACAGAAGGTGACTTTGCTTCACGAGTGGGTAGTATACCATTACCCACTACGCAACTGCTACCTCGCATGTTCTAAAGACCACACGTATAGGTCGACGTCACCTAAGAGTGAAGCCAGAGATGCTCAAGCCACAACAGAAGCCCGCATCAGAGCGTGCTCGAGAGCAAGCGTAGAAGATCCATCATTGGCCAGCACAGGACTGTCCTGCAGTTCGCGCTCCCATAGCAGCATACACTCGGCGGCACCAGACATGTGTGCGACTCGAGCACACACAGCATGCAGGGTCAGCAATCGAGTATCGGGCAGCGGAGGTTTCCACTGCGCAACCTGTGGGTCGACAGTGAAGGTCACGAGTGAGTCAGGCCAACTGTCTTCCCACAAGATGTCGGCGTCTTCGAGGCTGGTGCATATTTTATACTGCTTTGTGTGTCACTCTATGTATGCTCACTCTAAGCAAGAAGGATGCTTACTTGGTGGGGTATCTCAGTCGCTTCGAACCACATGTCGAGGTCATCGAAGAGTTTATGTATATTTAGACTCAAGGTGAAGATGTTTGAAAGGCCGTGGATCATGTTGTGGTCGATGAACCGGTTGACGATGTCGTTCATCCCGAACATCTTCAGGATGTTCAAGGTGTGCGAGCCGGCCTAGTAATCACCCTTCAACAAGAGCACGGAACAATGTAAAAAGAACGAACCTCCTCTTTCTTGTTGTGCTCAAGGTCTTGTAGGGTTGATGGGGAGAGTATGTGGCAGCACTGGGTGTGAGCGGGCGGTTTGCGATTCTGTGCTCGAAGAGCTGCGATATTAGGTGCACGCTTGTCGATCCACTGCGTGACCATGCATCTATAGCCGTCACGGAGCAAAGCCTGATCCACGATCAGAGGAGAAGTAACGGGTAAAACATCAGAGAGCTTGCCTGTTGTTTCGCGGTTTTGTGGTCTTTACTCGCGCTCTCCATGAGTTCTTTGATACCGTCACCAGTCAGATCGTCGAAGGGGTGACGGGACGTGTGTGGTGACGAGGTTGGAGTTTTTCCCTTGTCAGAGAGAACTATCCAAAGGTGAGATTTCTATCCTGCTCGGGTGTGGTGGGCTGGGCGGTACATGCTCGAAGCCAGAACTTGCGAAATTCAAAACCAAGCGCCACGATGACCGTATGCAGGGCGGCCGCTGGATCGGAGGAAGAAGTGGTGACAGAGAAGATTTCTTCAACAAGACATGTCAAAGGCGCGTCGGACAGAACTCGGCGGTAAGGATCAGAGGCCAAAGTGAGGAAGAGGCGGCCGAGAACTCGAACATCAAGCAGGTCTTTTTCGTTGCCTTCCCTCTGCGCTTGTTGTTCCGACAACATGATATGCTCATAAGCACTCCTGATAGTATCATTGGGCCAAGCAACTGATCCAGAAGCAGGGAGAGGGCGGGACGGGAGCGGCATGTGGAATGGTGGAGGTTAGGGGTCAAGGTTTGTCGGGCAGTCCGCGAGCATTTCATAAGGCTTTGTCAGCAGCAGCAGTGCAATCCGACGGATAGACCCCAGTAAGAAACGGCACCGGTCCCCACCAGTGTTCACCGGTAGACCCTAGTGTTTTTGGTTTGACTCTTACAGTCGGAATGATAGATACGCAACTCTACTTTGACCAAGCAACAAGGGAGAAAAAGCCAGCAACACCAGCAGAGACCCAGAAGACCCAGTCAAATCGACATCTCTACAACCCCCCCTTGGCCGCGACCGCCTCCCGCGCCTCCTCCCTCGCAACCATACCCATGATGCCCACCTGCTCCGCCACGCCGCGCAACACGCCTCTGACCTCCTTGTTCCCATCCAGGAACCCAAACTCGGCGTACTCGAGGCCCTGCTGCGCCGCGAAGCGCTTGACGAGCACGGACGCGCGCGCGAGGTTGTGCCGCGGCAGGCGCGGGAAGAGGTGGTGCGTGACCTGGAGGTGCAGCCCGCCGTGCAGGAACGCGAGCGACGGGTGGCAGAGCACGTCCGTCGTCGTGCGCAGCTGCCGGTGCGGGAAGGACTCGGTCGGGCCGAGGTCGGCGGTCGAGCGCGAGAAGTGCGAGAGCACGATCTGTGGCAGTTGTGAGCGGGCGGCGGAGAAGAGGCGGAGCCAAGAGAGGTACCTGGACGTGCAGCGGACTCGGGACGACGTTGGACACGAGCAGGTACGCCAGCCCCGTCTGCCAGCTGCCCGTGCCGCGGAGGACAGCAGAGTACCACATCCAGAACACCGCGATCCCGAGGACCTCAGCCCAGTGCGCGAGCGCCGCGTTCTTCGCCTTGGGCGGCGCGAGGCACCGCTTCGCGAGGAAGACGTACGAGAGGCGGTAGAGGTTGAAGCGCGCGAGGGCCATGACGACGTAAAAGAGCCGGTGCTGGAGGGACACGAAGAAGCGGGCAGGCGCGTCGAAGGGGAAGGGTCGCTTGTAGTAGGACGACCAGAGCGAGGAGAAGAAGGCGGGGGAGATGGCGAAAAAGGGCAGGTGCTCGATGTCCGGGTCGCTGAAGTGGGGTTAGGAGGCTGTGGGGTCATAGGTTCTGGTGTGCTTACTGCGACGGGTGGTTCGTGACCACTGTAAGTGTGTTGTTAGCTTGGATCAATCCATTGTTCAACATCACTTACAATGGTGGATGTTGTGGTTCTGCAACACACGATAAGCAAGAGCAAATGAGCAAGAAGGTCATGTACTTACATCAACCCACCAGCCGAGGCTGATGCCCCCGAAAAAGTCGGCCAGGAACACGCCGATCGCACGGTCGAGGGCCCAGTTGTGCGTGACACCCATATGCCCGAGGTCATGCACGGTGAACACGACCTGGTGCCAGACTGCGCCAAGGAGCACGGCGCTCGTGATGAACCAACTCTGCGAGTAGGCATACGCCGACAGTGCGCCGAGCAGCGTCCAGCGCAGGACCTCGGGCCCGTATCCCGTCCAGTACGGGCACTCATACAGCCCAGCGGCCTCAATCTGCTCGTGCAGCTGTTTGTACGCAGCCGAGTGCTGTGCCTGGAGCTCGAGCGAGAGGTCCGTCGGCGGGGGCGCAAGCGTGTCGTGTCCGAGGGGCGCGGGGAGGGGCGCGCCCTCGGCCTTGGGGACGAGCAGGATCTGCGAGGCCGGCGCGATCTCCGTGTCCGTGCTCGAGCGCACGGCCGCGGCCTCGTTCCACCACGTCGGCGTCCCGTCCGCGCCGAGGCGGCGGACCCAGCCGCTCATCACCGGCGGCACCAGCGGCGCCCACAGCTTATCGTCCCCGCCGAGCTCGCCGACGGCATATGCACCGACTTTGCGCAGGGTGCCGGCGCTATGGAAGGCGTCGACCTCGTCCGAGGCGTCGCGCCCGACAAAGTGCAGGATCGCGAGCGCGCCGCCCGGGTGCGCGTCCAGCCACGCCTGCGGCACGCGCAGCACCCGGCCGCGGTAGATGACGAGGGTGTGGCCGGCGAGCACGCGCTCGGCGACCTTTTCGCGTGTCCAGAGCGTTCCGCCCATCATTTACGACGGGATTGGTCGTGGGGGGACGCCGGCAGACAGCGGCCATCCGCGTGACTTTTAGCTTCGGTCCACCCAACCTCCGCTCCCGTCCGTCTCACGCCTTGGCTGCTCCCCCTCCTGATTCCCCCTCATGGCCGCGATCCAAAGGCAGCCCCCGCCCCCGCCACACGTGCGCACGCGGTCGACGTCGTCGGACCCGTTCAGCGACCCGGTCATGAGCGGCCGCATGCAACAGATCGCGACGCCCCCAAAGCCGTCGTCGCGCGCCCAACAGAAGGCGCCCGCGACCGAGCCCCCGCCCCGCGCCAAGATGCATCGCAGCCAGACCGGCGCCCTGTCCGTCGCATGCCCCCCCTGTCCCCCACGACTACCCCACTCATAGACCCCCCTCTCCAGTGCACACGCCCAGGATGGCCATGGCCACGGACATGCCGCCCCGATGTCCAAGCGCTCGATCTCCCAGGACTCGGTCGTCCGCGCCGCAACGTCCCTCGAGAAGAACAAGGCCGCCGGCCGCAAGCCCGGCAAGAAGGGCTCCACCCACGCCGACGTCATCGACCGCCTCGACTTTTCCGGTGTCGGGCCCAGTACGCTGCCCCTCTCCCCGCACCCTCGCCCGCCGCTGACGTCACCCAGTGTTCCACCACGACGGCCCATTCGACGCCTGCGCGCCCTCGCGCAACCGGCACACCTCCAAGGCGCCCATGCTCGCCTGGGGCGCGGCCTCCGCCGCCCAGGACGACGCCGCGCTCGCAAAGGCCGCGCCCGCCGCGCCCCGCAGCCCACGCGCGCCGGCAGATAAGTACGCGAGCCCGGTGATCCCGTACGAGGCGCCGAAGAAGGCGCACGACGCGCTCGCCGAGGCCTGGGGCATCCACGAGCCCGAGCCGTTCGAGGAGTTCTCCGCAGGCGGCGGCCGCGGCTCGGGCTTCCGCACAAGTGGCCGGCGCGGCCCGCCGAGCGCGGGCTCGGCTGCGCGCCAGGCCGCGCGCCGCGAGAAGCGGGCCGCGCTCCCGCCGCCGCAGCCCATCTTCGCGGGCGCGGACGACGCCCCGCCGGCCGAGGACGAGCCCGAGAGCCCGACGCGGCCCGGCGCGCCCCGCCGCTCCAAGAGCCTCATGCAGCGCATCCGCACCATGCGCGACAACCCGAACGTGCCCGCGGGAGCGCAGCAGGAAGGCTACACCGAGGCGGACAGCGATGCGGGCCCCGCCGCCGCCGCGCCCGAGCGGCCCCCGAGGCCGACGCACCGCCCGCAGCGCTCGCTGATGGGTCGCCTTGGCGGCCAGCCGCGGGAGGACGTGGCGAGCCCCGGCTCCGAGAAGGAGTTTGTCTACGTCGAGAAGGACGCCGAGGACAACACCGAGAGCACCGCGTACTTTGACGAGAGCTACAACGGCGTTGGCGGCGGTGGTGGCGGCGCGGGCCTCGGCCGGAAGACGAGCCTGATGAAGAAGGCAAAGGGGCTCATGCGTGGAGGCCGTTGAAGGATACGTTGGTTAGATCTGCGCATTCCTATTCCCTTGGCTTCGTTTCGCTTCATTCAAACATGTACCTTGGCTGTGATATCTGATGCCTGTATTCTCCTGTATTTACGATCTATACCTCATGATGGACTGTGACACGAAGATGGTTTTGACGGCCCTTGCCTCCCATGAACGGTGACGTCATATCATAGCTTTTCTTCAACGCTTACGAAATGCTCGACAACCTTGACCCCTAACCTCATCCATTCCACATACCGCTCCCCTCCCGCCTGCTACCTCCTTCTGCACAGGTGGACTTTCCGAGAGATACCGTCAGGAGTGCTTATGAGCATATCATCTTGTCGGAACGACAGGCTGAGAGGGAAAACAACGAAAAAGACCTGCTTGATGCTCGAGTGCTCGGCCACCTCTTCCTCACCTTGGCCTCTGACACTTACCGCCGACTTCTGTCCGACGCGCCCTTAACATGTCTTGTTGGAGAAATATTCTCTGCTACCACCAATCCTGCCCTGCATACGGTTATCGTGACGCTTGGTCTTGAGTTTCGCAAGTTCTGGCTTCGAGCATGTACTGTACTTCCCAACCCACCACACACGAGCAGGACAGAAATCTCACCTTGGACAGTTCCCTCTGATAAAGACGAAACTCTATCCACGTCATCGCAGCCATCCCGTTCTACCTTCGATGATCAAACTTGTGACGGTATCAATATACTCATGGAGAGCGTGAGTACAGACCACAATACCACGAAACAACAGGCAAGCCCTCTATCGGTTTACTCATTACTTCCCCTCTGATTGTTGCTCAGGCTCTGCTGCGTGACGGCTATCGGTGCATGGTCACTCACCAGGTTGAGTTTGATGCACCTGATTTCGAAGCTCTTGTAGCACGGTATGACCAAGGGGTCTGCTATACACAGTGTTGTCACATCCTCTCCCAATCTACGCTACAAGGTCTTTCCGATGAAGGCAAGAAGGATGTGCGTACCTTTCACATTGTCCCCCACTATCATTGACTAATGATCACTAGGCTAGCTCATATACTATGGCCATCCTGAAGATGTTTGGGATGGGTGACATCGTGGACAAGTTCATAAAGGACCAAGGAATCCGCAGCCTCACGAACATTCTTACTTTGAACCCAATAGTGCTTAGCTTCTTCGATAAACTCCAAGTGTGGTTTGAAGGAACTGAGGTTCCCCACCAGGTACGCATCCTTCGCGCGTTGAGTGAGCACTAGTTGACACACAAGTCAGTACAAAATATGCTGTAGCAAGCCAGCCATCTCCCACGCGTGGAAGTACTCGTGTCCCGACTCACTCGTGTCCTTCGCTGCCGACCCACAGGCTGTGCAGTTTAGTCCTCCGCTGCCAGATTCCTAATTGCTTGCCATACATGCTGTGTGTGCTCAAGTCGCAAACATGTCTGGTGCCGCTGAGTGTATGAAGCTGTGGGAGCGCGAATTGGAGGATATGCCTGTGCTGGCCAGTGATGGGTCTTCTATGCTTGCTTTTGAGCACGCACTGATGCGTGCTGCTGTACTTGCTCGTTGAAAAGCGCATAATGATGCTTTCTCGAAGGTCGGAGCGTGTTGTGAAAGCATGATACAATGACAGAGATGATGTACCCTATGGGATCTCGACAATGTCCGCATCGTCTGTTCGGGCATTGATCCCCGCAGCCACGAGAGCCTCTTTGACCTGCTTGATAGTCACCTCCTCGCGATGGAAAATGCCAGCTGCGAGCGCAGACTCAACGCCAGCGTTTCTGAAGACGTCGACAAAGTGCTGCGCTGTGCCGGCACCGCTGCTCGCGACGACGGGGATGCGCACGGCCTTGCGGACCATGTGCAGGAGCGCGGCATCGAACCCGGCGCCCGTGCCGTCCCGGTCGATGCTGTTCACGAGGAGCTCGCCGGCGCCGAGACGTGCGGAACCCTCCGCGAGCTGCACCACTGAAAGCGGACGCGCCTCCCGCCCACCCGCAACCGTGCACTGGTACCACCACGCCTTGCCGGCGTCGGGCGAGTCCGGCGCGCCGTGCACGAGCGCATGAGGGCCGTCGTACGTCGCAGGGTCGACGAACGCGCGGCGCGGGTCGACGGAGACGACGACGGCCTGGCGACCGTACGCCGCCGCGATCGTCTCGATCGCACTCGTCCCGTCCGGCTCGCCACCGTTCGCGAGAAGGCGTTCGACGCTGCGGACTGCGTCCGAGCCGATGCTGACCTTGTCTGCACCCGCACGGAAGTATGCGGCTGCGACCTCCCGGGCGGGGCGGGGCGTGCCGTCCGGGTCGACACTGTCCGCAATCCCGCCGCCAACGGTGAGCGGGACGTGCACGGTCGCAGCGGCGGCGCGCACAACCGCGAGCATCGGCTGGTCGCGCAGTGGCGAGTGCCGAAAGGACGTGATGTTGAGCAGGCATAGCTCGTCCGCACCGGCTGCTGCATAACGTGCGGCGAGCGCGACGGGCTTGCCGAGGTTCCGCACCGCACCTCCCGTGTTCGCTGCGAGTGCGGGCGCCGTCGCGGCGTCTGCCGGCCCAGATGTGGTGGTGGGCGCGGCGGCGGGCTTCTCTCGCACGTCGTACTGGTCGCCCTTGGTCACGACGAGGTCGCCCGCATCGTTCGCCCGCACGTCCATGCACGCAATGATCCGCTTCGTGAGGCCATCCTTCGGCGCCGGTGGGTGGGTGACGCGTGGTACTGGTGGTGCGCCCGCGCGTTCGGCCTCGGGCGTGCGCAGCCAAGCATCAAGGAGACGTAGGCCTGCAGCGCCGGACTTTTCGGGGTGAAACTGCGTGCCGAACACGGCTCCGCGTCGGACCGAAGCGACGAACACGTCCTGGCCGTATTGCGCGGTGGTGTGCGCCCACTCCGCGGCCTCGGGGTAGCGCTCGGGTGCATATGGGGCCCGGAAGGAGTGCACAAAGTAGAAGTGAGATGCATCCTTCATGCCCTCGTGCAGCTGCACGGACGCGTCCAGGAAGCGTACGGCGTTCCAGCCCATGTGTGGGACGGCCTTGTCCGCATCATCGAAACGTTCGATGGGGCTTGGGATGACACCCAGACCACGAGTAGAGGGGAACTCGGCGGAGGACTCGTATAGAACCTGCATGCCGATGCAGATCCCGAAGTACGGGCGGCCAGAGCGCACGTATTCGCGCAGAGGTTCGAAGAGGCCCTTCTCCTCAAGATGTTCCACTGCCGTCTGGAAAGCACCAACTCCAGGGAAGATTAAGCTCTATTTCTGGATGTTAGTCTATCGAAAGGATCGAGGAATGGAGACAAGCTTCACCGTAGCTTTCGCAAAGTCATCAGGAGATATAATCCAGGCGAATTCATGCCCGAGCCGGCTTAGCGAGTTGGCAAGACTCTGAACGTTGCCTGCTCCATAGTCGAGCAGGTATAGACCCATGATGATGAAGAGAGTGAATGTGGGCGGGAAACCTTCGGTGGAAAACCCATGGTCGAGTCAGAAAGTAGTCAGAAAGACGAAGCGTGCGCCAAGTCTGGCGTCAGCCTCACGCTTTTTCTCAGACGGCCTTGATTCCCGAAAATGCATTCGGCTGTCAACGTTCGCCCTCCTCCTACTTTCACCCCAATACTCCGTCGACGATGTCAAGTGCGATAAATATTCCATCAAGGAAGTCGCCTGCCGTGGGCGTGTCTGTCTCACCGACCATCTCCAACTTTGCTGAGCGCTTCCTTGCGCGCAAGGAGGCCGGGCCGGGTAACGTCCGCCAGTCAAAGGTGTTGCACCCTGTCGACAACGATGACCTTCGGCTGCTCCTGCTCGAGAACATCAGCCAGGATGCCGTCAAGTCTTTCCAGTCTCAGGGATTCAAGGTCGACCACCACAAAAAGGCTATGTCTGAGGACGAGCTCGTCAACGTCATCCCCAACTACCACGCCATCGGCATCCGGAGCAAGACTAAGATCACCGAGCGTGTCATTCACGCAGCTAGCAAGGTTAGTGACCCGCTCGCATCGGCCGTGTCCCAGCTGTCCTGAACATCCACGCCTTATCAGCTCCTCGTCATCGGCTGCTTCTGCATCGGCACCAACCAAGTCGATCTTGCGACTGCTGCACGTGCGGGTATCCCTGTCTTCAACTCGCCGTTCTCCAACTCGCGTTCGGTCGCCGAACTCGTCATCTCCGAGATTGTCGCGCTCTCGCGCCAGTACGTCGAGCGTGCGATCGAGATGAGGTCTGGGGTGTGGAACAAGCAGTCGGCAGGCTGCTGGGAGATCCGCGGGAAGACTCTCGGCATCGTCGGCTACGGCCACATCGGTTCACAGCTCTCCGTCCTCGCCGAGGCGTTCGGCATGCGTGTGCTCTACTACGACGTCGTGAACATGATGGCGCTCGGCTCTGCGCGCCAGGTCGAGTCGCTTCCGCAGCTACTCGCGGAGTCGGACTTCGTCACACTCCACGTGCCAGAGCTGCCAGAGACGACGGGGATGATCGGCGCGACCGAGCTCCGGCAGATGCGCCGCGGCTCGTACCTCATCAACAACGCGCGTGGCAAGGTCGTCGACATCCCGGCGCTCATCCAGGCGCTTGAGACCAAGCATCTCGCGGGATGCGCGCTCGACGTGTACCCCGCCGAGCCGGGCGCGAATGGCGAGCCATTCGGCGACAACCTCAACGCGTGGTCGAGCGCGCTGCGTGCGCTTCCGAACGTCATCCTCACGCCGCACATTGGCGGGAGCACGGAGGAGGCGCAGCAAGCGATCGGCGAAGAGGTCGCCGCGAGCCTTAGCCGCTACCTCAGCTACGGCGCGACGCTCGGCGCGGTGAACTTCCCCGAAGTCGACCTCCGCGCGATCACCGCCGAGCAGGGCACGCACGTCCGGGTTTGCCACGTGCACCAGAACAAGCCCGGTGTCCTCCGCCACGTCAACGACGTCCTCTCGCCGTACAACGTCGAGAAGCAGTACTCGGATTCGAAGGGCGACGTCGCGTACCTCATGGCGGACATCGCAGACGTCAGCCATGCGGACGTCCTCAAGCTCCAGGAGCGCATCCGCCAGACCGAGGCAAATATTCTCACACGGCTGCTCGCATGAAGTGGGCTGCATCACACTGTCGTCACCCTTGCATGGGGTTGTCCCAATTCAATCTGTCAAAGTGTCTCAAGAGAGTGGGTACGACCTTCAGGAAGAGAAGGGAGGTATGTCAGCTGGTCCGTCCAGACCCTGCTCCCCCCCTTCTGTAGGTATCTTGCCGTGCTTGCCGTGAGCATGCGAGCGACGATCGTCTACAGCCTCAACTGTATGGCGGCGGCTCGGTGTATCTTCCACTCTCAGCGACAGCTTCTATTGAGTGTCACTGTGAATCAAGCCGGTGATCATTCTCTTCGTAGCTTCATGCAAAGCTGATCGGTGTTTGAATCTGTGCACAGGGTCACTCGAGAGTTTTGATACCATAGCAGT
The DNA here is from genome assembly GCA_002233555.1 of Limonomyces culmigenus. Classification (NCBI taxonomy): domain Eukaryota; kingdom Fungi; phylum Basidiomycota; class Agaricomycetes; order Corticiales; family Corticiaceae; genus Limonomyces; species Limonomyces culmigenus. The sequence continues at coordinate 148,443 of LCTX01000004.1, read as the reverse complement.
GCGAGCCATGTCTGGGCTGGCGCCGCCAGCGTCATATTCTGTCAACCTTGCATTGCTTCCCTGATGCTTTCTCACGGTCACTATCACGGGCGCTCCACTGGTCGTGTGCACGCAAGATTCTGGATCTTTGATACTAGCAGTGCTGCTTCTTACAGCCTTCTTCGTCTCCTCTACTCGGCGTTTCTTTGCGTTGCGTGCTTTGAACCACAATCCAGATGACAAGGCTGCACGCGCAGTCAGTGCTCCATGCCAGCTGTTCGTGCCTCGTGTCCTCAAGCGCACATCGTCTTAGCCCAGGTATCGTCACGTCAACAGAGGGGGGCGTCAGAACGTCGAGAAGGCGGACCTCCGTTGGCATCTGGGCTATTTTGAATTCCGCTCCGGGATCGGGGAGGCTTATCGGAAGTACAGAATCACGGATACGGGGCTAGGAACAGCTAGTGAACAGCTTCCGTGGGGTGACATCAATCTGCTCATACATATTAGACAACGAGCAGGTGCCTTCCGCCGCGCCGGAGGGACCCCGCACGACTGCGCCATGTCGGACAGGAAGCTGGCCTCGATCTATACGGAGCGCGTCTCCACCAGCGTGAGTCTCTTCGTGCGATGGATGCTCAGAGACATACTCACGTGTTTGATAGCTCACTGCCGCATGTGGCATGGTATCGGGCATTATGACGACCGGGCTGCTTGGGTACTTGGTCGTACGTTTGTGAAAGTCTCTTCCAATGTTCCAGGCTGAACCGCAGCTCAGTGCTCCGCTTACTTTAGGAGGACCCAAGGTTCAACAAACGGATTCAGGACCTTCTTGTCCACGGATGCTGGCCGCTATCTCATTAGTCTCCTGTTGGCCGACCTCTGTCATTCCCTCGGATATATCAGTGGCCTCCAATGGCTACGCACAGGGATTGTCGTCAACGGCCCAGGTTGCACGGCGCAAGGTATATCATCCTTGAGAGTTACGCTTGACCACCGCTTGACTTCCATCTAGGTGTTCTCCTTGAGTTGGGGGACCTCGGTACCGTGGTTTGGGTGATCGCGATGAGCTTCCATACTCTCATCCACGTCTTCTTCTCGCGACGGCCTCCGGTTTGGTTTGGTCCAACTGTACTGCTTGTCGGATGGGCGATCATGTTCCTGATGCCCACCCTCGGAACGCTGGTATTTCAACGCAAGGATGATCCGTGAGCTTTCCGTGGTCAAATTTGGAGCTCAGGGGTTAACCACCTACTCCAGGTTCTTCGACGCTGGTGGCTCCATTTGGTGCTGGGTAAGCCGATAGAGTAGGCTCAAGAGGGTTCATCTGATGAGCTATCGCAGGTATCCGATGACTACCCACTCGAGCAGCTGCTGTACTACTTCGTGTGGAGTATGGTCGCCACCGGCGTCTCCATAATCTCCTACACCCTCGTGTTCATCCGCGGCTCGCACTTGTGGGGCAGAGGGCTCGTGTTCTCTTACAGTCGTAGCCAGCTTGGTAGTACCAACGGCGCTGTCACTTCTGTTAACGGGTCCAGCCCTCCGAGCCTGCCGCCCTCGCAGGGAGAAGAGCGCGAAAGCGCCCGTATGATTGCCCGCAAGCTTATTCTGTGAGCACATTCTGCCGCACGCAACTTCGCAGTATACTGACGCAGATCTAGCTACCCGATTGCGTACACGATCCTGACGATGCCACTCACCGTATCATCATTGATGATCATCAGCGGCACGTCCCCGCCACTGTGGTACTCGGTGGTTTCGACGTGTATCCTCGCGCTCGGCGGTGCCGTCGACACCGCGCTCTTCCTCTTCACCAGGCGTTCGTTCATCCGGAGCGCTACTCGCAGTCTGGCCCTGCCACGGAGCGTTCCGGATGCCTTCCCACTCCAGGGCATGTCCGTTTCGAGACATGAGATCCACGTGGGTAATAAGAGCCCTACTCTCGACCTGGACCTGCGCTTGAGCTCGGATGCGTCCTATAAACCCGACGCTCATTTTGGTGATTCGATCTTCGAGCCGACTGCTCATAAGGGAGGGTTTGCCTTGTGAAAATTTGCGTCTCTGGTTCCTCGAAGTCATTCTCGAGCTCTGCTATCCTTACCCTGTACTGTGCACAGATCTCCTCGTGTATTTTTTACCTTGCTGTGGTATTGTGTTGTATACTAGTGCTATCTATGCTATGTATCGCCCTTGATCCAGAGTATTGGAAAATGTCAGCATGTTAAAATGATACTACTAGTCTAGCAATGTGGGCTTCAACTGTGCGAACCTCCTAATCTTCCTCTTCCGGATCACCGATACCACTTGCGAGAATAGCAAACGTCGATTCGCTCTCTGGCAAGCATGGAGAGTCATAGATTTTGCATATACGCGTGTTTCCTCGGCCTTTGCGAAGACGAAGGCTAGATGCATCGCATGAGCCAGAGCTGCACGCCTTGTCTGAAAAGAGAAGACGGACCGTGTTGTTGATGCATGCGCCATGATGTTTCCGCCAATCGGCTTCATCTCATTCGAGGCATATGGACCCGCCGACACATCAGGATTGGCCACGACCTGATTTGTGACTACGACGGCCACACCGAACTGAGGATGTCCCTGTGAGAGACTAGCACAACGAAGGAATATATGTGGACAAACTTCATCGGCAAGTCTTTGGAGAGTTCTCAGGAACTTGGCGAGATGCATTTGTCGTGCTGACAGCTCACCACGGCCGCTAAAGTCGGTGCGGTACAGTGCCATACATGAGTCGACGATGAGGAGACAGAAGCTAGATGGTATGTTGGATCAGATATGACTGCCGAGAAGGAGACGCTGATCCTACCGAGACTCGGACATGAGAGCTCCAGCGCTTGTGAGCAAGGCGTTCTGATGATCGGCGTTGTATGCACGCGCATATGCGACGTTATCAAGCACCTCCTCCCCGTTGAGTCCATATCGCTCGGCAACGGCGAGAAGTCGAACGGGACGGAAGGTCCCTTCTGTATCGATGTACAGACACTTGCCTTCGCCTCCGCCCATCGATACGGGGAGTTGACAGGTGACGGCGAGGGTATGGCAGATTTGAGACTTTCCGGTTCTGAACTCGCCGAAGAGTTCGGTCAGTGCTCCGGTCTCGATACCGCCTGGCGTGTAAAGTCAGATGAGAGGGTGCGGGGTGCGGGGGAGGGCTGAGTGAGGTGACGCACCACCAAGGAGAGCATCCAGATTCTTTGAACCAGTTGTAATATGTACGAGCTCGCTTCTTCGAGCATGTATCTCCGTTGCACTCTGGAATCCTAATGGGATGATCTTGTGCGCTATAGCAAAGTCAGGCCAAGTCAAAGGGAAGCCTCAAGGCGATGCGCACCCTCTGCCAGGATCTTCTCGGCCTTCTGCTCAGAGATGCCCTTAATGGTCAACAGGTGCTTCTTAGGCGTATATGCGACGGCCTCGACAGTGTGCAGGCCCGCCTCGACAAGCTTCTTGATGTCCGTGGCGTGAATGCCTGCCTCTTGGAGCTTGTGGATGGTGAGCGGACCCTGCTGGGCATAGTCTTCGCCCTCTTCTTGCTCGGGTATTTGGCTAGCTTGGGTATCTGCCATGATGCGAAGAGTATAGAAAGTGGTGCAAGTGGTCGAGGAGCAAGGGCAGGCGCGAGCTCGGTCAGCGTGCGGGAGCAGGCGCTTGTCCCCACAGTCATGTGACCGCGATACCTCATGAATGACTCCTGCCGCCCATGGCTGTGGTCAGAACCGTTGCTCTAGCTTGAGCGATTGCCGCGAGTCAAAGGCATCTGTGACAGGCTACCTCGATAGCGAACGTGAGTTCAATCATGAATTAGTTTCACCCTCTTGATTAAACCGAGACAATGTATCGTGTACTACATCAGAACATACACTTTCACGTAGCGAACCTCTCCGCGAGTTTGACGGCGGCATACGCGACCGCCAGGCAGATAGCACCAACAACGACGGTGATCGTACCGACGACCATCATCGCTTCCTTGTCACTCGCAGCCTTGGCCGTCTGCTGTGCTTGGCGGTCGATGCCTTTTGCCGCGAGAGTCATATCGCGTTCACGTTCTTTCTCGGCCATGACAATTTTGGTCCGTGCGTCGTCCGACCGGAACCCGATGTCACCACCAGGTATGCTCGGAAGAGTCACAAATGAAGGGTACTGGCTCTCACACCATGACTCGATCTGTAAGAGATGTCGGATCAGATGTCGCGTTTATGAAAAGGCAAGTGGACATACCTTGCCGCATGCAATACTAAGCCGCAGAAACGACGGATCTTGAGGGGAAGCCTTGGCATGGATCAGCCGAGCGTAGTCACGGAAGAGGTACGCGACGTCGCGAGGGTTTGTCGAGTTCATGATGAGCTGTGAGCGCATAGTTAGCACTTTGTGTCGGCGATGTTGCCGACACGACTATGCTTGCCTCGGCAGCCCTCGCTTTCCTAATCTTGACATTGCGCTGGAAGACCTCCGGGTTCATGAACACGAGCTCGAGGGTCGCGATAGCCATGACCTGTGGAATGGCGCAGAAGTTGAACACAGTCTGGTTCCGGATAATCTTTAGGTAGTCAAGACAGTCCTCCGCATGCCGGAGTGCGTCGACGACCATCGCGGAGAGGACCCAGAGCGCCTGCTGCTCGCGGCCGACTGCGTGCATCTCCTTCATCTCCTGGAAGGCGGGACCTCCGAGATCCGCCCGACCCCAAATCTCTCGTGGCCAGAAGAAGCGTTGCTGGTCTGCATCCTCCCGAAAGTCGCGGATGATGTTCGTCTTCTGGAGCATCAAGCCCATACTGTTGCTGAGCTCGAGCTGCTCAGCAATCATCGGCTTCTCCTTTCCGCTGGCGGCAAAGAGACGAGAGACACCTTCGCCGACGAGGCCGGCCACGTAGTGGCAGTAGAGATCGTAGTCGGAGATGCGTTCCAGATACAGGCTACCGCTCGTGGCCGCCGCATGTGCATAGTCCGCCATGCCGACCTCCATCTTCCCACAGATGTCAAGGACAACCTCGCGATGGCTGGGGGCGATGAGGAGGATCTCCTCGACCACGAGATTGTACTCAACCAGGAGTTGGCGATCCTTCTCGTCTGGGCCGCTCCCTTCGAACTTCCATCCGGGAGTGATAGTTTTCTCGTGAAAGGAGCGGAGGATGGGCTGCTTGACCTCGTCCGGAATGGTCATGTCATCTTCAATAGTGTCCAGTCCACGTAAGACGAGGTAGAAGAGACATATCTAGAGTCACTGTCAGCGAAGCTGAACCACAAAATTACCAGTAAGAGAGGAAAGGAGTAGAGCATTATATGGAGATACAGCAATAGACCACTCACACTCCTGGCCAGATCTCCTTCGAGCTCCTTGATTACCGCCGAAAAGCTCCGGCTCGTCATATCCAAGAGTTCCCAGCATCGACGCATCGACGCGTGGCTCCACCGTGTGGACGACCACTGCTTTTGGTCGGTAATGTCACGGTCGTTGGTGCGGTGGTACATCGCGAACTGCACCAACGTTTTGAACTCGATGGGATGCGTGAGCAGCAGAATAGCATAGTCCTTGACACCCATGGTGAAAGTGCAGAGTGTATTGGAATTATAGGAGGCACAGTACTGTCGATGAGCGTCGTGGGAGCAAGAGGACAAGCACGCTGCGGGGACGTGAGTGTCAGGCGCGCGACACGAAGACGGCGCGTGCTGTCTCGTACGATCACACGCGAGTCCCACTGGATCTAAGCGCCCATGCACATGAAAGCTTGACCACTTCCTCGCTCTCACCTTCACATTGTCAACGCAGCCAGCACCTATACTCTACCTTAGTGGCTCTAGGCTTTGGCTTCGATCTCTGCCTTGGCTTGTGACTGATTTCTCTCTCTCACAACGTACATCAGTCATGGTCGTAAGGGCCAACCTTCGGGCCCGACGCTCTCGAGCTGATTTGCTTGTCGATGCAACAAGCGACTCGCGCTTTCGATCCAAGCAGACCTCGAGAATGTGACAGATCTGGTGCCGGAGTCTAAGGACTTTGATTTCTTCTTCGAAGTAGGCCGCTCTTTCCATATACCCGCTTTCGTCTTGAACGGTGGGCAGGTCAAGTGCAATAGTTGTCATGAGGTCCACCCCAAGCTAGTTACTGTCAACCAGACGGTATGTGTGTGAATCGAATTGCTTGAAGTCATTATCCTCATCGCTCTTTCTCCGTGCCAATTCTTAGGAGGAGCATACGGTCTCCGGAGGCAAAGATAGCAAAGCCAACTTTGTTTGGAAGTGCGGCAACTGCAAACGCGAAAGCTCTGCGAGCATCGTCGGCGACTTCCAGGCCTATGCAGCTGAGAACGGGCAACCTGCCCCACTCCTGACAGTTGAATGTCGTGGATTGGAGTTCGTTGGATTTGATCCCAAGGTGAGGCTCAATCCTCTCAACTAGAATCGCACGTCTGACACCTGACGTATCTAGGGGGTATGGCATTGTAAAGGTGTAGAGAGTGGAACACCGTTCCATGAGGTTGATCTCGATGAGGGGGAATGGGTGGACTATGATGAGAAAGGCAGTGTCCCCGTGGGAATCAGCAACATCCAGAGTAGTTGGAGAAGAGCATGATTCCGTTGTAATGGAGCGATGCATTGCATGATGAGAAGCGTAACGATTAACGTACAGTATGGCGAATGGTGCAAGAAATGCGGAAATCCAAGTGAGAGATGAAAAAGCAAAATGTCGATATCGGTCAAACACGAAAGACTAGGCGTTCTTGAAGTCGCCGTTGAAGGTCCAGAAACTGGGGAGTTCGAGGTACGGGTGAGTGCGAAGCTCGGAGGCGGTGGGCCGCTCCTCAGGATTGCTGGAAGAGTATGTTAGCTTTGGCCTCGGCCTAGTTGGCAAGCTTAAACTCACATAGCGAAGCACTTGAGCCGGAAGTCATCGGCATCCGGTGACAGTGTCACGTCGTCGGGGACCGGTGGACCACAGTTGGCACTGTAAAGCTAGAGAAGATACTGGTTCAGTCTCACTCACGATCACTGGCGATTGTGAACCGTACCTTGAACATCACAGCATACGTCTCCTCGTCCTCCCAAGGTCTTCGTCCCGCCCACATCTCCAAAACGACACACCCAACACTCCATATGTCGATCTTGGATGTATATCCTTTCTTCCCAGCTTTCACGACCTCAGGTGCCATCCAGAAGATCGTTCCAGACATCGCGGTAAATGCTTGAGCGTTCTCGGCATCGGTTCGCTTGGAGATACCAAAGTCTGAGATCTTGCAGATGCCGGTGTTCTCGACAAGAATGTTATCGGCCTTCAGGTCCTAGAAATCAGTTAGTCCACTGCTCTCTTTCGATATTCGACATACAAACGTACTCGGTGAAGAATGTTCTTCGAGTGCAAGTACTCCAGACCCTCAAGGATCTGCGCGGTGAACGACCTTGAGACGTTGTCGCTGAACTTGCCGTGCTTGCGCAAGCAGCTTCCAACAGATCCACCAGGCACATATTCGAGGAAGCTACATGTCAAGGTCACATTGTCAGCAATCAATATCCTCGTGGGCTCGCGATGAGCGACACTCACATGCTAAGAAATCTGGGCGTCTCCTCGAAACCGAGATATTGCACAATGTAAGGGTGATCGAGGTCCTTCAGTGTCTCACTCTCTGACTTGAGCGCCTCCACGACAGTGACCTGCCGTTGATCCTCCCTGTCACTCGCCGTCTGCGGGATCTCGACCTGCTTGACAGCGATCATCTCGCCGGTCGTGGCGTTTAGCGCGAGGTAGACCCTGCCATAGGTACCCTTGCCAATGAGCTCGCCTCGAACCCACTTGAAGATAGCTGGCAGAATTTGTAAGTAATGGATGAGGAGTCCAGACAAGAGCGAATGTGCCTTACGCTTTGGTGCGGTGGTCGGTGACTCTGGAGCATTTGAGCTGGTCGAGAATGAAGAGAGCGCTGTGCCAGCGGTGACCTCCTCGAGCTTGCTGCCCCACAGCTTCGTGCTCCGCTTGTGCTTCACATCCGCTGCCATCGAGTTGCGGTTCCGGATTCGCTGCTTGTGCTCGTCGGCGACCACTCGAATGCTCTTCTTGTGTCTGAAGCCATGACCTTGCGGGCTCTGGATGATCGGGAGGGGCGGAAGGTCGGTGCTCGTGGGCGAAGTACCTCCCGACGAAGCCTCGATGACCGGACGATCAAGATCGTGCTCCTTGAAGTATTTGTCCAAGTGATCGTACACTTGTTCCGGAGGAGGACGCATGAACTCGTCCTTGTTGTCGAATGGAATACTATCTTGGAGTATCTTCTGGCCTTCATCTTTCCACAAGGTTCCGGTTGCGCCTTCATCCGCGCTGTCGCTGTCCTCCTCGTCTACATTGTATGGATGGGGATAAGACGGGGCCTCCGATATAGAAGGTCTCCTATCTGACGGAAGAGCAGGAAGCTGACGCGTAGCGGTGCCACTCGGTGATTGCGCACCGTACAACCTTTGGAAGAAGGCTTTCGCATCCTCAGGACGCAATGTGCTCTCGCTTTCGACCGTAGGCGCTCGAGATGGGACCATCGTCGACGAGGAGCTGTTATCTTCGATCGGTGTACGAGTTGACGGTCGGTACGAATGTGGGCTAACTGGACTTCGTGGAGGTGACTTGGTGTAACCGAAATCGTGATGTTTCACCGGGCCAGGAGGAGGTTTGGTGATGAAAAGAGTGCGAACACCACTAGGATTCCGAATGGGATAGATGGGAGAGCCATACATGATTGGAGACAGCTGGGCGTTAGGCTCACTAGAAGACGGAGCCTTGGGACCAAGAGACGGCACAGCTTTGGGCCGGGCTAGGATTGTGCCACCACTGTCTGATGGTCGGTACCCTTCCTTGAGACTCATAAATGAAGAGACAGACGATGCTCCATAGCCCTGTGGCGGTCGTGTCGGAGGAAGCGGACGGGGTTGAGGAAAGGAGAGGGAGATATCGTCGAGATTTCTTGGCGTACCAGGGGAAGGTACAGCAGGTCGCAGTTCAGGAGGGTGGGGAGGGTACCGCGACTCAGAGAATGAGGGAGAGCGCAGATCGCCCTGGCTCTTAGCGTTCTTGAGAGAACCCTTCGTGAGAAAACCTTTAGGAATCTTTTGGCCCTGCGGTTGCGGATTCCGCGCCAATTTCACTGAATCGGCGGAAGGAGGAGCAGGAGGTGGGCCAAGGGGTACAGGTGGCACCCGGAGCCCACGCATAGGCGACCGTTTCTCACCGCGCATATGTCGGGATACAGATGGCGATTGACGTATGCCATGGCGAAGCATCGAGCCTGTTCCGCGTACAGGACCAGATTCGAGGCCCGAGCTCCAATCACCCGTGCTTGAGAACTGACGTGGGCCTCGTCCACCTCCAACAAGCACATCCATTGACCGGTATCCAGACAGTCCGCGTTCCGATTCTTCTTGGGACAAGGGAGACGGCTGGGTGGGCTCCGGCCACCGCTGTGCCTGTGCCCCTGCGATACCATTCGCCTGCGAGCGTTCGGACTTGGTGTCGGATGATGTCCGAGCGTGGTTGTTCTGGTCATTGGTCTGCCGCGTGCTATCACGTGTGTAGTCCTCAGTAGTTGTCCTGTAGCTCGACGAAGATTGTCCATAGGCTTTCTCCGGACGTCCATTACGTAAGGGTGACATAGCATTGCCAGGAGATGATGGCCGGATGTCGGGCTGAGGTGAGAGCTGAGGCGGAGACGGAAACCCGTTCTGTGTGGGAAGGGAGCCGACAACAGGCCGTGGAGGAGGCCGTATCGTGTTCCGGTTCAGATCACGCTCGGAGTAATCCCCGTCATCGGGTATCGAGGACTCGTAGTTTGAACGAGTCTCCAAGGGGCGGCGCTCGCTTGCAGCAGAGGAAACACTACCGTGGCGAGATCTGGATGACGGGCGGAGCGATTGGGGGAGTGGAAGGACCGGAGGGATTGTGTTCACGGAATGAGTCTCATGCACGGACGCTGATGTATGCGAGACCAGGAAGCGAAGACTACCAACAGCGTCTCCTCGCTCTTGGCAAAGCGACCACAGCCGGTCACCATCCAGCGCATCGCCAATCGCAAATGCCCCAATCTCTGTCATGTAGATGGAGTAGTGTGGTTGGTCTTCGTCCGAAATGTGGAGCTATTCGATGTGATCAGCAGGTGGGAGGGTTATAGTGGGAGAGTGACAGACGCACAATGCTGAATATCTTTTCCCGGATGGCAGCTGAGGTACACCCAGTGACGTTCACCATGTAGAACTGCTCCGAGTCGGCGGTGACAAGGAGGAAGATCTTCTTGTCAGAACGTAGCGGAGGTCCCATCTGTTCGACGCGTGCGTCCGCGCCAATTCGAGGAGCAGACATGTGCTCACTCATGGGCTGCGCGACCTCCGGAAGTTGTCGCCTAGGCGTCCGGTTGTTCTGCCCACCGTTCATATTGCCCTGCACGCGATCCGCGCGAGAGTAATCGCCGGGCTCGGAGGGCCCGCTCTTTCCCGGTGTGCTTGGAGGAGCCGAGGATTCCACAGGAGAGCTCGAGCTCGATGGTGGGGAGAGAGCAGGCCTGGAGGGAAGCGAGGAAGGTGGTTGATACGGCTGCTGCGTATCCACATTGTGGAGATATGGGCGCGAGCTGCCGCCAGTCTGTGGATGAAACGGCTGGGTAGAGCGCTTCCTGTCGCCCTCGCTGTCCGAGTTGTCGTCCGGGTTCGCAATCCTCAGGATCTTGCGAGACTTTGAGATGGTTGAGCGAGAGTCGTCCATGCTCCGCAGATCAAAGTGGTGGTGAAGCAATGGGGAAGAAACGGAGCCAAACGGTGTCTTGACCGGTGGCAGATGCAAATGAACGAACGGCTGGGCGACCCTAGAACGAGGTGCCAGGAGAGAGCAGCGTGTGGTCCGGGGACAAGGCCGAGACTAGCAGCTGACGACGGTGCAGCAATCACCCAGCTGCTGCGTCCTCGTGCGCCAGGCGCTTGCCACTTGCCCCAGCAAACGAACCGCTTCGCCACCCTGTCACAATTACGCTCTGGACCGCCAAGCAGATAAAATTGAAAGTCGAACACGGAAGCATTTCTTCATGAGCAATTTCATAAATCCTCCAAGCCGAAAATACATCGTGATCGTACAACATCGTCGCTTTCGAGCCCCCCCCTCACTCCGCCATCATGTCATCCCGACTTTCTTCCACAGTGTCTCGAAGATCCACCTGCGAAGGGGACTGTTAGAAACAACGAGCAGGAGAACAGAGGACAGAGCTCACTCGAGGGAAATCTGCGTGCTCTTCCAGCATGGCTTCACCCCAACAAAGTAGCTTCAGCAGGCCGACCATCTTGGCTTCGCGACCCTGGCCGAGGTGTCCAAGGATAGCAGCATTGACCTCGCCTGCAGTCTTCATGCGCTGAGTCGGCGAGAGGAGTTCGGAGACACCAGGCGGCATGTTCGCGACCGAGTCAAAGGCCAAGAGCGCCATCGTCTTCTCGAGCTCGGACAAGAGCTGAGGACTCTCCTCACCCCGCGGCGCCAGTTCGTCCTGAGCGAACTGCAGCGCTTCTGGGATTCGACCCAGTCGGATGAGCTCAATAAGCTTCTGCTGCTGAAGGTGGAAGAAGAGAGACGGGTTCGTGTCCAGGATCTGAAGAGGAAGGATATTAGCCTATAAAACTCGGCCAACACAAGCATAGTAGGAAGGTCATATTGAAGACTGAAGTTTTGGTGTGTCAAGTATCCGCATCGACCCACTGGTCTCAGCGTGGTGCATGAAGAGGTATAATCTTGTGAAGCAGGGGTGGAACGGTGAAGGACACTTGCCTCAGGGTCAAGGTCGTTGACGAGCATGATCGCGTTCTCGACGTCACCGCGGTGCAGCGCTTCCCGAATGTTCACACGACATTCGATGCTCTCGAGATCAATCGGGGGCGGGAGGTCCGCCTCGGTACTGAAGTGTTCGGCCGCTGTCTTGTGCCCTTCGATGACGAGGTAGTCGAGGATGAGACGGTTCAGATCACTGCGTACCCGCGTTAGCTACGCGAACTAATACGCAGAAAGATGAGCAGATAGGTTAGGTCAGATAATACATGCAAAATGTTCTCTCATCAGAGGATTCAGAGAGATTCCCATTTGTGGTTCATCCAGGTGAAGAGAGGTGGGGAAACGAGGACGGAGGTGAAACAACTCACTGCTTCGAGACACTCGCGTCATGCAGGCGACGTTCCCACTCCTCGGCACGTATGACGACTTTCTGCGGCTGAAGATGGGCGCATCAGGCCGCTGGACGAGGGAGAGAGGTGAGAGAGGTGGACGGACCATGGCAAAATTTGCTTTTATAGCTTCGTGGCGCGCGGGTCCGCCTTCGACTTCTGATGCAGTTCGACTAACGGTCACAGTAACATGGCAGATATAGGTATATCGTACAAATATGTTGCAACAACGAATCCTCCCTAACACGATAGTCCGAGTGCACAGCTAGCTCATGCCTTCGGCACTATCCCGCCCGAGCGAATCATATCCAGGAAGCCGTCCTTGTCGATGTTCGCTGTGACCGCGTCAACGATCATGTTGGAAACAGAGAAGGTAGCTCACCGTCTTTGCCCCGTCCTATGATATTGTCCTTCTGCTTGCCTTTCTTGTGCAGTGCCTTCGCGTCGGCGCTTGGTGCCGGAAGGGATGGCTTACCGGTGCCGCGTTGCGCTTTTGATTCCTCGGTGGCTTCAGAAGCAGCTGCCTGAGCTTGTTGGATGGCGTTGAACAGCTTGACGACTAAGTAGGCGTTAGTCAAGTTGAATTAAGTTGGTAGTACGATAAACTCACCACCACGCTGCGCTACTTTTCTCAACGCTCGCTCGTTCTCCGCGCCCCAGCCGCCGATAACATCCTTGATACGCCTCTTATCCTCTTCGTCCTTTTTCTCAGTCTGAATGGCCTTTCGCGCCTTCGACTCGAGCTTGTCGTCGTTTCGCCTCCGGGCGACGGAAGGCTTGAGCGAGAGGGGCATGCCAGACGGAGCATCAGTCTCCAGCAGAGTCTGCAATGCAGCACCAAAGTTGCTCGAGTTGGTCGCGCGGTGTTTCCGCTTGAGTGTATTTTTCGACTTTGTCTGACGCTTCAGCTGAGCGATCTCGTTCTCCGTGTCGGCTTCACTCGAGCTACTCTCGTGGCCAGATGAAGACACCACAGATGCGGCGTCCGACGTCGAGTCGTCGTCATGACTAGATACCGTCCCAGCATCGTCATTGGACACCTTGCGACGCTTGGGCGCAGACATAGCAATAGCAAAAAGATGGAGTAGAAGAGCAAGTAGTCTAGCCAACACGTGATCGCGACTGGGCGCGAAGTCGACGCTGTCGAGGACGTCGGAGTCTTCATGGCAACTTCACCCTTTACGATTCAAATCCCTACTGAGCTCGACCTGACACCAGAGCCAGACCTTCACCCATTATATCCTACCTCTATCTCCGTTGCGCCCTTACTGTCTGGGGAATCTGGCTTGACTCCCGCGCAGAAGTCGGAACTCGTTGCCCATAGCGCGCATCGAGCATGCGTCTTTGCAGACCTGCAGCTTCTGCAGTACCTCATCTCAGACGGACAAGCTCAAGCCCATGCGGATCTGTCTCGGACGGATGAGGATGGACTCAGCCTAGCGGATGTCGCGATAACTGGGTTCGGGGCTGAGAGCGATCGCGACGTGGAAAGGGAGGAATGTGTCCGGTTTCTCATCAACCAAGGGGTGGATATCAAACGAGCCGATAAAGGTACGCTTATATACAAGCTCTACATGTGCATTACACTCACCTCGCTGCAGCCGGATGGACAAGTCTCCACCACGCCGCTCTCGTCGCCCCTCCTACCCTCATATCATACCTACTCACTCACGGAGGCTCGCCGCTGGCAAAGACCATACGTGGTCTAACTCCGCTCGACATAGTTACTGCCCACTCGGTTATTCCTGGAAGGGAAGACGTCGCCCTCCTCCTAGAGGAGGCCATGCGGTATGACGGGTGGACAGGAGGCAAGATGGAGGAGAAACGACGAGAGCATGACGAACGCTCACGGCGGCAGGGCAAGAGGAGGGAACACGAAGACAAGATTGCGCACATCCTTGACGTTAATCCTCGCTGGTGGAACCGACACTCGGATATGGACGTGTCGTCGGAAACTTCCGACGATGAGGACCTAGAAACTGAGGACTTGGAGGCCGCTCAATATGTGAGCTCTCTCTGTTTGCCTCGCATGAAGGATGCTTAAAGTTGATGGCAGACGCCGCCTGCAGACTACGAGTCCATGCTTGTATTTGAGCCCGGGTGGTTGCCGGCCATCTTTCAGACTGTCATCACAAACTGTCCGCCTCGGAGACAAGATACTACCCCAGCGAACACTTTGTATCTCATGGCTCGGTTTGCTTGCTTGACGTGTGATCACACATGGCTAGAGGAACTCATTGTCGGAGCAACTGACATCATAGAAGAGACATTCTATGTGCGTGTCCTGTTCTGTCCCCGTTTTTGAAAGCCGTTTTCACACATCGACAGAATACGCCCGAAGACATACCTACGTTACTCTTCTGGCTTCACAACACCACTGTGTGGCTTCATCTCATGCGATGTGATTCGGCTATCAACGAAGCATGCGAAATACTCGGCTCTTTTGCCCTCATCGAGGAAGTCATCAACTCCGTGTTTGGTTAGTCGTCGTCTTCCAACTGCGTGGAATGTTACTGATAGAACGATACTCAGTATTCATCATCAGATTTGCAGAAAGGCGAATAGACCAGCTACTCGATTCGTCAATCCTTGACTATCTGTCTCCGTCTTCTCAGGTAGAAGATGTACAGTTCGAATCTGAATGGTCCTTCCTCAAGTCCTTCTCGAAGAAGAAGCAACCATCTTCGACTACACTTGATTCTGCTAGTGCAAGTCGGGCACGCTCGGCGACATTGACACCATCCTCATCCAGTGGAGTTCCAACTCTTCAATCCCTTCGTAACACAATCACTCGGGGTCGGACTCCCACCTCCACTCCGCTACAAGCCATATTCACTGACGGACCTGCTCCTCCATCGCCTATGGATGTGCTATCATTCACGACCGCCCTTCACTCTTTCATGGCCAAGTCAGGCGTGAACCCAGCTCTGATCACGCAAATCTGGTCTCAAGTGATGTACTGGACCGCATGTGCGCATGATTGTGCTTGATCATCATATCTATCTAATGGACCTCAGGTGAAACTTTCAATCGGATTATGACACGGAAAAAGTTCCTCTGTCGGTGAGATGCCTATCTTTGTTTGCTTGACTCGGCGTACTGATGCTCTGAAGATCACGAGCGAAGGAACTGGCCGCCAACATATCCGTTTTGGAAGACTGGATCGCGCTTATGAGCTTGCCAGAGGGCATACATGCTCATTTTGCTCCCGTCAAGGATCTCTTGACGTGGCTGCAGGTTGATCTCCCTGTTTGTCTGGCATATGACTCATTTGACATGTACTTGCAGACTCTTTCCAACATCAACGAGTTTCCGACGTTGATCACCACCATTCAGGAGTTGCGGCACCTGAATCCACTGCAAGTACGTCCTCTTAATTTATACCAATTGGCTCATATTTAATACCTTCTAGATGCGAAGAGCCGTACGGGATTACAAGTACGAAGTCAACGAAGATAAGATGAATGAGGAGTGCTCGCAGTATCTGGCACAACTTCAGAAGGATTGGGAGAGGCATCGTGTCAAGCTTGGTGTGGAAGCCTTGCGGAAGGAGGTGAGCGACTCCGTGCCAGATCCTTTCGCTTTGGCCTTACACTTGAGTACTTAGATCGATGAACGTGACCGGGACGATAGCGAACGATCGGTCAGCACAGACTCAGAATCTCGCATAAATGAGAGCATATCCGATGTGTCAGTTGGCCAGAGTAGTATCGACCTCCTGTTCGATCGCGAACACGGCAAGAGCGACTGGCAGCCAGCAAAGCCTCCGCAGGTCCTTGGAGAATTTTTAGACTCGCGCTTCATGCTCCCTCTTCTTCTTCCCTTGGATCCAAAGCTCCTCTCCGCCGCTTCCGGCAAGGTTCCTGCGCTCGAGCCTGCAAATCCACGCACACCTCTTCTGACCCCGCTATTCGACCGGAAGATGGTGCCCCAGGACGACTCGTCTGTACTGTCATGGAAAGCTCGCGGCAAGGCTCTCCGAGATGTGGACATGGATATGCTCCGCCGGATCGACGGTCCTCGGCGCCGCCCACGTCAGTGGGTGAACTTTGACGCAGAGACAGTGATGCCTTCTCCGGTTGAAGGAAGACATCTTTTGCCTGGTGAGCCAGACCAAGCCGATGGGCGACCGACTCGGCGCCGCTCGACACGAAGATCGGAACCTGGTCCACTTTCTGGTGACACCGCCGAGCCTCCTCGTTCTGAGCCAGTACCAGCAGGAGATCCTGGGGTGGAAGGGGCTGAATCTGCTTGATGCGCCTTGTTTACTTATATGCAGGTTGCTGTATCCATGTGAGGATCTCATTGTTGTTCTTTTGCAAATGTAGTTTGGTTGTAGGGTGGAATGCACAGTCTTGGTTTCCGCAGTACCCCGGGCCTCGATACCCGCTTGACTGCATTCGCCGAGCCATACACAACTCACCGCCTCAGCCGGTTACTTGCCCACACACCTCTTTCTCCCTGACACAAGCGAGCCTCTCTTACTATCTGCTTTGCGCTGGCCGCTCTTTGACGAATCATGAGCGATCACAAAGTCTCCCCGCGTCCCGAGGTCGACGGAGAGCCTTCATTCGACTTAGATTCGACCCGCTCTCCACCGTTGGATTCATACCACTATCACCAACCCAGCAGTTCGACCCAGGTCCTAGCCCATGACCTCGAGCATGATCAATCTCAGTCTTACGACCCATACGATGCCTACGAGAACATGCCTGTGAAGCGCGCTCCCTTTCCGGATACATCGGAGTCGCAACAAGACTTGCTCTCGACCCGACAGTCACAAGCGCTATATGGTGACAAAGGGGCTCCAAAACCTCGTTACGAGAGTCTGGGTAAGGGTTTAATGTGCGTGTGTAGTGTATTCTAACTGACTCATAATTCTAGAGTATGCGGATGCCGAAGTTCCATCAGATCAACCTCCGTTGACAAGCAAGGGGTGGAGGACTGTCATCCCAGATGGAGCATCTTATCCTATGCAGCAACGTATCGAAGCCAAGCGGAGAGGCTTAGGGGCGCGCCAGAAGTACCCGTTCGTCTGTCTGTGCTGGTTGCCCAACTTCAGGGATCAAGACTCACGTTCCAAATTACAGCCTGGGCGTTCGCGTCGATCATGGTTTGTGTACTCATATATGAGCTAGTCTTCAACAATCACTTCCAGGGTACGACTGCCCTATCTTTCCCTCAGTAGCGTGCTGATTGTTGTTAGGAACACCGATATCATTAAAGGTACCCCCATTCTTGTGATCGTCTTGAGTGATCCCACTTACGAGTGATTAGCCGGTCATAAATCCGATGCTGGGTCCATCGACGGTGAGATCGTGCAGCGGTTCTATTATCTCTTTGGCTCACAGCCAACAACGCCATTAGTCTGCTCTCATCGAACTTGGTGGCCGTTTTCCACCTTGCATGAAGTTGGTGGAAGGCATACCGATTGACAGTCCCATAGCGTGTTTGTCTCTCCTGCCTTAGTGTTAGGTCATACTCACAAAAGGACCCGACAGGTCTCAACGACACAGCCAATCCGCCAACCGAGATCTGCTCTCTTGAACAGACATGCGCCTTTGGCGGCTTCCATGGCGAGACACCAAATCAGTGGTTCCGGTGAAGGGACTCTCATTTCTTTGCATCACATGAACCTAACACCCTGCATAGGTTCATAACTCCCATTTTTATTCACGGTGGGCTCTTCCTACAGGTAAAGCCATGTTCGCATACTAAACACATGTTTTACCTAGCCGGGATAGTTCACTTGCTGTTGAACATGTTGGCACAAGTAACATCCTCGGCCCAAGTACGTTCTTGTCAGAGGTCGAAGGTGCATCTGATCTGACACCGTGCCAGGTTGAGCGCGAGATGGGATCCGCCGGCTTCTTGCTGCTGTACGTGGCTGCTGGTATCTTCGGGTTCGTCCAGGCCCCGAATCATCCATACTCCATCATTCTGATATGTAGCTCAGGAACGTGTTGGGCGGCAATTTTGCCTTGGCGGTATCCCCAAGTGTTGGGGCCTCAGGCGCTATCTTTGGAACTATCGCTGTTAGTTCACTGCCATGAACGAACGAGTAGGGTTTCCTGACCAATCACTCAGGCGACATGGGTCGACTTGTTTGCTCACTGGTCAATCATAAGCAGACCTGGCCGTCGAGTGAGCTATTTTGAATCAGTATCAGCCTTGCGTCATGTACTCATTACGTCCAGCTCGCCCTTCAAACAGTCGAACTCGTTATTGGCGTGGCTTGCGGGTACATTCCATGTGAGCATTTTCTTGGTTGTTGGTCTTGGATGCGTTAAACACATCGCTTGTGTCAGATGTAGACAACTTTGGTGAGCTCCACTTGTTCGGGAAGTAGCCCTGTTTACTGAACATATCGATGCGCAGCTCACCTTGGTGGATTTTTCATGGGCCTGCTGTGTTCCATGACTCTGTACCCCATCATCAGTCGGACGAAGACACACAGAAGCATCACCTGGTTCTTGAGGCTTGCGGCCCTCCCAATTGCGGTTGTGATGTTCATCGTGCTCATCCGAAACTTTTACACGAGCAATCCCTATGCGGCCTGTCAAGGCTGTCGCTATCTTTCTTGCTTCCCTTTGTGCGTCGCTTCACATCATTTGTCTCAATTGTCCCTCACTCATTTAATACATCACCGCAGGAAATCAAATAACTACTGCCATGGGTGAGCTCCACTCGTTCTACTCCTCCTCTACGCCACTGACCTGTGTTTGTTCCAGTACGACAGGACTCACTACCACCAACTCATCATCTTCGGGTTCCTTCTGAATCTCTATTTGCATTGAATTTTACGCATCGGACATCGGACATGCTTACGGACGCTCTTACGCTATCTACTGCTGTATATCCTAGACATAACAACATGAATGCTGTTTGCAAAGATACCGAGACCATTACGAAGAGTCGATACTTAACGAGTGCGTGCAATCTTTTGTGTGTGTAGGCAAGGTATGGGATTACTTGACATAAGACATTGAAGGGGAACAAGATAGTGTAGGGATGTGGGAAGAGTGCATAGGAATGATAACGGATGTGGGATAGCGACGAGTAGAATGAGATAGTTCTAGCTTGTGAGAAAAGAGCGATTAAGAGAGCAAGAATCAACAAGGTCCAATACCAACAGTTCACTGCCACTCCCGATTATCCCTGTAGTGCCGCGGAGGTGTCGGTGACCAGTGTTGGTAAGGCCGATTGTATGGTGTATACATGTCATGGGACTGTCGGTAGTGAGGAGTAGCATATCGATCTGCATAGTCGTCCGTGTAAGAGCCGGTGCGATAGTCATCATGTAGGTCATTACGATGGCGATCGGGGGTATAAGGAGTATCTCGCTCGTGGTAATAAGCCCGTGTGTCTGAGTGGTAGTGCGATGGGCGCTGGTAGGAAGCACGAAGATCGCCGCGCTGAGAGTGGAATTCGCTAGGAGTAACACGCTTGCGGGGTAGCACCGCAGTGTCGTGTGCGCGGAATTTGGACAGAGCGGACACGTTGCTTGCCTCGCGAAGGGGTTCAGACCTCGACGACGGGCCAGCTAGGGGACTCGATACTGGACGTGCTGACGAACGGGCGGGATTACCGACCTGACGAGGGTTGGGGGTTAGGAGACAACTGTGCCGACGTTACCTTTGACTTCCTGCAAAGTGGGACAGCGACATCCAGAAGTCCTAGGTGGGCCTCTGTCGGCGTGTGTTCCATGCAGCTCAAAGTCAACAAAGAAATGCTAGGTTTGGCAGGCCCGGCGGGTGTCACTTGAGATGGATCAGCTGGAGAAGAACCTATCGACGAAGAGGAATGTTCATCGTCACGAGTAGGAGAAGAAGAAGAAGTAGTCGAATCTGAAGCAGATAGGCCAGCAGAGTCGGGAGGCACGTCAGCAGTCATTTCTGTCGATAGGGACGGAAGCATGGATGCAAAGGCAGGGCGGACCGTCGTCCATTCCGATGTCTTCCACTTCTGCTTGAGTGTTCCAGCGACTGGTTGGCGCTCATTGGTTGCTGAGGTCAGTGCAGGACCAGATGCATCTGTTTTAATTTGAAGACCAGAGATCTATGTTGGTAATATGGTCAGTGGCATCTTGCATACCGATTTGCATATTCTTACCCTGTCGACACCTGGACCAAGGCCTTCAAGCCAGTCCAATAACCCTTCCACCTCAGCCATTTCAGCCTCGTCTTCTTCTTCCGCCTGAAGAACAACCGCAAGTTCTGATGATGTCAAGTCAGGCGATAGACCAGGAGGGAGAGCATAATCCGAAGAGCCAAACGACGTGTCCATGTCCATGGAATACCCGTCGAACGAGTCATCAGGTTCAATCGAGACCCCATCGATAGAGTCTTCCTTGTCCGTATCCTCTGAGTCCGAGTCGTGCAGATCGTGGACCATCACAATCTTCTCTAAGGGCATGTCCCTGTTGATTGCATCGAGAGTGACGACAGGAAACGGGAGCAATGCCTTCTTTGACAGACAGCGATTGTCCGAACTGTGTTCGACTGAAGTATCCCTAAAAGGAGATGCCTGTGGGATGGGACCATCCCCATCCTCATCATCGCTGTCCATGGTGAGATCAATCACTTCGGGTGGAGGCCGAGGTATCAACACTTCAAACGGGGGAGCTGGATCGAGTTGAACAGGCCGAGGTACTGGTGTAGTGTGGCGGGGTGGTTGAACGGATGCGGCCATATTGAACGTGAAACTCGCCAACGATCCATCGCCCATGACCGGGCGCAACGGTGTTTGAGCGGAAGCCAGTAGTACTCCAGACGCCATCGGTACAGCAGTAGGCAGCTCTGGAGAATTTGATCGGGAGCTGACATAGATAGGCGGAGAGCGGACCCGTGGCGAAGTCAATCGGTTGGCCAGGTTCGTGCGTGTTGCGGTGTCTGTCGTCTCTTGAGAGCGGGCGCGTTTCCGCCGCACGTCCTCCTCGCTGTATGTAGGTGATGATCGCCGCTTGGGTTGATCCGCTGCCCAACGTGGCTGACTACACTCGTGCAGAGCATCCCACGCGACGGCCATGAGCTCGTCAAACAGCCTCCTCGTCCAATCCAGAAGCGCTTCGAGACCATGCATGTGGTAGTACTCAGCCAACACGGTCTCGAATCGGTCACCGCCCCGCTTGATGATAGGACGCTGAACATTATGCACCAGCCTGTGGCGGATGAGGCGGCCTGTCTTCACACATTGTCGCTCGACAGTATAGGCCCTAGGCCGAGCGACACTCATGTGGTAGAATGTTGCGTTCGAGACGAGAGCGTGCATCATAACCTGTGTTGGGCAAAGATTTGAACATCACATAACGCGGAGGGCATCGTGACTGACAGTGTATAGTCCCGCGGTTGCTTGAGGGTACCTTTCGTGCAAGCGGAGAGCAATGGCGGTGTGCACCAGACTGTCTCCCACAAACTCCGCCCGGTCCGCGTAAGCTTTATCTGCGATGAGCTTCTGCCACACAGCGGGCGTGAGGGCTGGCCAGGCGAACACGTTCGTGTCCTGCCCCGCCAGCTTGACGAGGATGGCGTTCTGTACGACGCGAAATCGGTCCGCCATAGCGGGTAGGATGTATGGAGAGACGGATTCTGGGTGAGAGGAAGGGGGTCGCCTTGTTCTAGTAGCCGAGCTGTTGTGGGCGGCTCGCGGTAGCTTGGTGGAAGAAGGCAAGTGACATGCCTTGCACCGCAGCCACCGGTCCGATCACCCGTACCTCCGCCTTCCCCACAACCACTACTATCACTCACTCGCTTGGTCACTAGCGCCTGGTCACTCGCCTCCACGTATACAACTGTATACTGTTGCTCATGTCCAGCTCTCCGCCATCAACGCCGATAGAAGAGAAGACGTGCAGGATCTGTCTTGACGGACCTGATCCAGACTTGGGTAGACTCATACATCCTTGCCTTTGCAAAGGGTCCATCAGTGTTAGTTGATGTTATGTACCAGAGCACGTCATGACTTACTTACAGATATATAGCATGTGCATGTCAAGTGCCTTCAAAGGTGGAGGCTGAGCTCGTCCAAGGCGTTCTTCGAATGCCCTCAATGCAAGTATCGTTATAACATGAGTCGAACGAGTGCTTCTGGTATAGCCCATAATCCAGGTAAGTTGTGTCATTATGATTCTTGCTCTTCTCGCTGAAATCTGCAGTTATATTGGGCGCGGCCACGGCCGTTATGTTCACGGTGCTCGTCATGCTGTCTTCATTCGTGACCACGTTCTTCTTCAGTCCACTCAGCTCCCGGAACTCCTCTTCCTACTCCTGGTTCATCTCATATGACTATTATTTCATCTCTGATTTTGTCGGTCGCTTTCTCAACATAATTCGCGACCAGGAAGACCGACTGCTCTACTCGACCGACCGTAATTCCTCCTCATCTTTCGGATTTGTCCGACGTTTCGTAGTGCGCTTTATCCAAGGACTGCCTCTCATCTCGGGGATGTCGCTTCTGGCAGTGAGTACATGTATGAGTTGTGAACTCTCTGAAGACAACTCGCCCAGACTCCATTCGCGATGCCCTTGCAGCTGCTGACCCGATGGAGGGGTTACCGACGAAACCGGGATACGGCTGACTTTGCCACGATATTGATGGTCGGAGTGCTCCTTTATGGTGCGGCAAAGTAAGCAATCACATCTCAATCAGCTCTCTGCCCCTCTGATCGATGTCCTATAGGACACTGATCAAAGTCTATGAGTTCACGGAGCGACAGGCACAGCGCGTTCTACTTCGTGCTGAGGATGCCGTGCTTGAGGTCTCATAGGTGGTAGTGCGGATGATTGAATTCGCGGAATGTATCTACAAAGCAACATGCAATAAGAGAAAACATAAACATATGGTGAGATCGGTCCTTGGAGCCCCTAAAAGGTTTTGCGCAATGTCTTCTTTAGCAGTTCGTAGCGTGCCCTGGTTTCCGTCCGACTTGTCTCCAGCTCCGCCATGTACTGCTCAACAGCACGATCGACCTGGCCTGAGGGGAACTCGCGGATGGCCAACGTGCCCTGTCGTATTGTCGCAGCCAACCAGTCCTCGAGGAACACGGCAATGTCGGACGAGACGGCCTGAACGTTTGCCTGGGTGTTGAACGGCGGGATCTGACTCTCGTACATCTCGTTCAGCAGGTCCCACACGTTGGCTGGCGGTACGCTGCATTCGAGAAGGATGCGCGCCGCCCAGCCGTGCGGGACCGCATCCCGGTTAGCGAGCGCGAAGCGAGTGAGAAGCGAGGCGACATGGCCTGGAGACTACTGTCAAGCAAGCAGTGTTGGTGATTCAGATGAGCAACTTACTGGCTGGGAAGGAGCAGTTCGAGTCGTGGAAACGCTGTCCTATCGGGACCACTTTGGCTGCAATCTGATCTGCGGCCGCTTGACCTTCGGCACCGAGCATGGCTGTGGTACGAGTCAGCTACAGGAGGCAAGTGGTGCCCGAAAGAAGATAGCGAACCGTCCTCGATGATCGAGCTCCAGATGGAGCGAACCTCATTGTCGTCGCGATGGCCGGACACGTGTAGGGCGAGGAGCTTGATGACCGGCAGTTCGAACGGCTCCGCGTAGTGAGTGTAAAGCTAGTCCGCTCGTCAGCTAGGGCTTCTCATTGCTACTAGGACCGCATCTCTTACGTCTGTCACGTCGAACAGCTGCTTCTGCAGGAGTTCGATCCGCGCTGTCACTTGACCGCCCTCGTTGGCGCGTGGCAGGAGCGTATGCAGGATCTCAAGTTGAACTTGTGCCACCTCCAGACGATCCTCGAGATCTTTCAAACGCGCCAGAGCACTTTCCAAGCGTGCACCGGACGACGCCGGCTGGCTCTTGGCGTTCCCCACAGCGAGAGTGAGGTACTCAATACGCTTGTTGAGTGAGAGCGGGAAGCTGTTCACAGGGTGTGAGAGAAAGAAGGGGTGACAGGAACGAACAGAACGCACTCGGCCGAGGCGGCAAGTGCCCCAAGACTCTCCGCCGCACGAAGGGGTTCGCCCGCTTTCACATAGAATTGCCACAAAAGTTGGTACTTCTCGATCGTCGCTGGTGGACGCTTGAGATGAGCTTCGAGGTATGGCGGCCGCATCTATCAAGCTGTGTTAGCACATTGTCCTTTCCCACAACGTTCCGAAGCACGTACTTCGAGAAGTTGGTCAGCAAGACCCCGGCCGATGAGCCAGTCGTAGAGTGTGGAGTGGAAGACCTCGTCCTCGGAGCCAAGTGCGAGTTCGTAGGCTGCATTGCAGACAGCGTGGACACCATCTACAGAAGCGTCAGGTGCACGTGGAGGCGCCTTAGCTACTGCTTCGTCGAAAGCACTAAGCGAATCCAGGACCAGGTCGTAGCATCGTCGGCGACGCTCCCAAGCTGCTGATCGTGGGTCGCCAGCGGGACATCCATCCAGCCAGAAGCTCTTGCCCTGGTTGTCCATGTCCTCAACCTGAGCACAATAGAGCGGCATTTCAACAGCACCTGAACCTCGCGGGTTAGCAGCGTCCCACGCTATTTTGAAGCAGAAGACGAACCTTTCCCGTACTGCAGATGCTGGTAGTCACCAACGATTTCGCGTAACCTTTCGAAGTCGAGAATGCGAGCCCCTTTCATGAAGAGCCTGGAAGGTAACGTAAACTGATTGTCCGGGCAGTGTCATCACGCATGACTTGCCGCAATGAGTCTTCGAGGCTCTCCTGCCGCACATTGGGATCCTTGCTTTCTACAGCTCGCCGGACATTCTCCTTGGCCTGTCGCATGTCGTCAGCACCCGTCGTCCACACTCATCCAGTCCAGACCGGACCTTGTAGAGCATGACATCATCCGTGCTGCAGAAAGAGCCACACCTCGACTGCAGAACTTCGCTCACAGCATCCACCTGTCACGCCGATCAGTCTGAGAACCGGAGGCGACGATCTGATTCATTACCCCGACTTGCTGCCCAATTTGCTCATCAATCAAGACGTTTACTAAAGCTCGGGATGCCGAGACTCCATTCGCTGCAGTCACCAAGTCCTCGAATGTCAAGGACGACACGTTGATCTGGGCTTCTGCGTCACATCTAAGCAAACCCCCGGCTGACGGTTAGTGATAAGCTGCGTCACGAATCATGATGACACTGACTGCTTGATGATCTCGCCCATTCTGTGATCATGGAGGAGCAGAATAAACGAGATTGCCTCAGTCGTACGCCCGAGTAGACGTTGCAGTTGCGACACGGATTGTTGCTCGAGCTACTTTCCGCGTGAGAAACAGATCGATGGCGTGATCCAACATGTGATTTACCCGCCACGCATCTTGCTCGGGTGCGGGAGCTGCCCGAGCACCAGCATGATCTCCGGGTGCTGAATGGAACAGCTGAGGGTTCTGATCCAGGAAGTCCTTCAAAGCTTGCAGATTCCTTTGGATATCTTCCAAAAGATCCTCGCTGACGTTCAGCTGTTGAAGCCCGGACACTCTGCGTTCAGCCTATGAGCATCACACTCCTCCATGAGTGCTGAGAACGAACCCTGGCTTCGTAATGTTCGTCTTCCAGATCGGGCGTACAAGACGGGCGAAGTAGAAGGCGAGGCCCTCACGGCGGCCGCTAAATGAAGTGGTGCCGGCACCATCACCTGATACATGTCAGCTCCACGTTCATTCCAACAGCCCAATCAGACTTACCAGTTCCATGGGTCAGTCGCTCAGTGAAGTGGGGCCGCTCGCCGAAATCATAGAACGCCTGCTTAGCGACGTCGGCAAACTGAGGCCCAAGCGTGCTAGATGAGCCCAGAGCAGACACATCTGCAGGCTCAAGGAAGGAGTTTCCACACGCGAGAGCCAAGAGCATTGCACATGTTTGATTGCGGCCGAAGCTGGGGGAGATATGTCATTGGAAATGTAAGCTGTGGGCAACACGGAGCCGTACCTTTCCCGGAAGTGCATCAGACTTTGGATGTTACCCTCGGCGTGATATTCGTCGATGACGTCCTTGAGGTAATCCAAGGGCCGACGCTTTGCCAAGAATGTGATCCCCGCGTTCGTGAGGATCATGAACTGGCGTGAAGGCTCCGAGAACTGGACTGAGAGCTCGTGCATTGCGGACAGCCCTGTTGACAGCGACTGCGTGACGGCCGCGATGGCCCATGTGCGTCCGGGGATGTCCAGTAGCGATGCGTACTCAGCCAATGGGGGTCGCTGAGCTCCAGCAGTAGCCGGGTTGAACATCGACGCCTCAACGGCCGCCTTGTTCGATTGGTTAAACGAGCCGATGCGAGTGAGGTCGGGGGAGAGGCAGAAGATAAAGTCGCGTGCGTCGTTCTCTCCCGGCTGAGAGGCAAGTGTGACGCCGGAGGTGTACCGGAAGTTGTCGAGCCCGGAGACTTGGAAGGGACGTGGTGCCGAGAAAGCGGCGGAGATGGAGAACTGTCCGACGCCATTACTGTGAGTCCGTGTCTGGTCATCCGGGTGGACGAGCTCATCCGGCGGAAGTCGTATATGTGTCAACTGGACAGCACGACCGCTGTTACTAGAGTATGTGTAGCCATAGCCCATAGCGGTGGTCGAGAAGTACAGACGAACTCCGTTGGAGGTGATGGCCACAAGCTGACAGTCGATACGCGACTCGTTGGGGTGCATGACGTCCATGCCGACGATCTTGAAGGCGGCTGGGTTCAGGAGCGGGTTGCCGGGCGCCTTGTCCGAGGCGGCCCTGTACAAGCTGGACATGGCTTCTACGAGCATCACAGCCTTGTCACCATTTGTCTTGTAGATTGTGATGATGCTGCTGTCAGTCAAGGTGTAGAATATATGTCGGTCCATATCCGAAACCAGCTGGACAATGCGGTCTGCAACCAAAGGTGAGGACATGAGGAGGAAATCGGTCAGATGAGCATACCTGACGCTGCGGCGGCGGAGAGCCTCGGCAGTAGACTCGAGACGCCGCCGACCGAGTGGTTGATGAGCTGTATACGCTTGCCGAACCAGCCCTCCTTCTCTTGGTAGTGCAGCTCGTACAAGTGCCCGTCCTGAGTACCTGCCATGAAGATCCTCCCCTCAGCAGTACCAATGACCGAGGTCATTTGCACGTCAGTCGGAATGGACATGCCGGTGGCGTAGACTTTGAGGTCTTTGCGGCGGCGTCCGGACGAGGTGAGTGCGGGGACGTCCTGTATGCCGAGGAGAAATACAGAGGTTGGGGTGCAAACTACGAGAAGGTGGTGGATATCCTCAATGAATATTCCTGGTTTGGGCTTGACCAGAGCAACATGTGAGATGACCTCGGGTTGCTCGGCGTATGTGTTCAGCTCCTGGCTACGGGTTGTGTGAGGACATGAAGAAGTAGCAATGCGCTCTGACGGACCCTTCCACGTAGTCCCAAAGGATGAGTTGATGGTCAACGGTAATCCACACGCGTTCGATCTCCGGGATGATGCCCATACATGTGTTCTGGCTCGTGGCTGTCCACGCATTAGAATCAAGCCAAAGTGGTCCCAGGCCAAAGAAGCCACGCACTCTGATAGTACTTGAACACTTCTTCCGGTATGCCAAGGAGTCTTCGCTTTTGAAAGGGTACACGGTAGTCGTCTGGGAATACACTGTACGTCCCGGAGTTGGGCCTCCCAGCTATTGCACAACAGTTATGGGTCACGAGCCTTACACAGAAGCTAGTCCACTCACGAATAGTCAACATTTCACCCAGGTCAGGAACCGCAGATGCATCCTGGTTCATCTTGTCCTGGAGTACACCGCTTGCCGCCTGCAGGGCTTGGAGGTCCACAACCGCTGCCGGCTCTGGAGGAGCCGGACGGGCAACAACAAGACTGCCGCTCGCCCATGTAGAATGGTTGGGCGCCAAAAGACGGAACGAGGATGTCATAGCCCAGAATGAGGAAGAGGCGGCAGAGACAGACGCGCCTGGCGCGTCAAGCGCGAAACTCGTCTTCACGTGCTCGAATCAACGCGCCGCAAATGTGTGCTCAGAAATGATCGAATTGGAACATAGCAAACTAGCATAATACAGGAAGCTCATATCGTTAGGTAGCGCCTATTGATACAGTCAGAACTGGTGCAACACACGCCGAAGAGTAGGGGGTCATTCAAGAAAACAGCAGTGAAAGTCTCTTCAAAACCCGAAGGTTCAGTAGACATGGATTATGGTATAATCGTTCCGAAGCGCAAAGAGTAGGATAAAGAACAAACCTGAAGGGGACAAACGTCATCAGCAAACAGTCACAAGAACCATGCAGAAGAGGAGGTGAAGGGAAGAGGATCAGGATTAGCATGAAATATTTTCAGTCGTCACTACTCGTTGCGAAGCGAGATCAGGGCTTGACTACTATTCGTTCATCTTGTCGAAGGGAGGGGGGGGTAGATGAAGATTGAGAAGAAAGCTTACCTTTGAGTGAAGATACGGCCTTGAGCAACAACAACCTGCAGCAAAGGCGTCAGCGTTGCCGACGGCGGTGCGGTCGAACAAAGAGATCAGAAATTTGGGTATATGATGAGCTTCATCAACCCGAAGGTTTCGTTGTAGCGATTCTTTGTTTTGTCTTCATTGAGAGGGGATGCGAGCGCAAGAAAACTCACTCAAGGTAGCGAAAAATGAGAGGGAAGAAACAAGAGAGGCGCGGCTCACGTGAGGCAGCGAGTCGCGTTCTTGAGGCGCTCCGCGGCTTCGCGTCCCTCCACTTCGCTTCCATCCAACCATAGCATCCTGAGCGCCTCTTGACCTCTTGCCACCACATATCAGTCTCATTATCAACCATGGCATCAGCTCTTCACCATCACCCCCAGCTGGAATTTCAACCCAAGCCAGTCACTCACGCACCATCCCCACTCGGCTTCGGCTTCGGACTATCGTCCAGCTCGGCCGCCTTTGCCTCTGCTGGGTTCGGCCGTCCAAGCTCCTCAACCACGCCTCAATTTCCGTTTCAACATCTCGCTAGCGCGATGGCTTCTACAACCGGACAGCCCTCATCGCAGCGAGCAGGCAAGCGGCGACATGACGGAGACGACGACCAGGACAACGATATGCGGACTGGACGGGATGTCGCTATGGATCGCAGTCCGACTCCCCCTGATCGGCCTCAGCGAGGTGTGCCGAAGCGCGGCCGATTCGTCGGAGCTGCGGGTGAGGCCAGGGATGCAAAGGGCAAGAACAGCAAGAGCTCTGGCGACGATGAAGTAGACGCAGGAGTGCTTCTGGGTATGACATATTCCCCCATCCATCTCTCCGCCTTCTCACGCCCTACACAGCTACTCTACCTTCCGCAGCACTGCTCCCCATCCTTACCTCCCTCCTTGTTGCACACCCGGAGCTCAAAACCGAGGTAATCTCTCTTGTCCCACGGCCAACGTTAGATACGGCTACACAAGCCATTGCTGCTTCAGCAAAGAAGCTTCGGGATGCATATCCCTTCTCGAACGCCTCAACCTTCTCGTCTACCCCCACCCCAAGCTTCTCCGCGTTTGGTGGCGCCCAACGACCCAGCATGTCCAGCTGGGGAACAACCCCCTCTTTCGGCTTGGGCTCGCCACATCAGGCACCCTCGACACCTGCCCAAACGCCGGGCATGCGGGATGACTATGTCCTGTCGCGTCTGGCGGGACCCATATCCGAGTTCATCTCAACCTGCATGACATATCTGCCTTACTTCTCTCACGCCTCCACGGCTTCGCAACCGAGCCAGGGTCCTCCACCTACCCACGCTCAAGCGAAGGAGAAGGCCCACCCGAACGAAACCTTTCAGTTCCTAGCTGCTGTTACGAGTCACATCCTTGCTCAGCCTCCACTGGCCCGCTCTTCCCTTGCGCAGCAGCTACTCCCGCGTCTTGTGGACGAATGGACGGCTTGGATCAAGCGAGTGGACTCTGTGGTCAACCACGAAGGTGGAATGTTCGGGCAGGACACTGTTCGTCAGTGGGAACGTTCCCTTGACGAGTACGCTACAGCCAAGGACCACGGCCTTGAGGCAATGGCATCTCTCCGTGATCGATGGGTCGCGTCCGTTGGTTGGCTTGTCGGCCGGCAGTTGATGGTGCAGTCGTAGACTGTACTTGAGTATTGTCGCCGTTGTTTCGTTCATCATCACGTTCTCTACCTCATACCCCGCTTAATTGTCACGATCGTTACGTCTCATTCCTGCATTTGCTCTCCCATTGTGTATGTAGCTTGACTGTTCTCGGAATGCATTTGTTTCTCGCGATCATGTGCACGGCGCCTATCCCTTCCGACTTGACCGCTTTCCCTCCGCGTCTTCACGCTTGCGCTCGAGCTACTTTTATGCTGGGAGGTTGAGGAATCCTGCAAGGGCCTTGACATATGCATGCTTCATCACGTCGGACGCGTAAACCAGGCACACGCGTCTTTGCCTTTGATATTTCGTTCCGCTGCTGGCCAGGCATGGCGCCGACGTGTCCACGACGGCGCCGGACGCCGCGTGAAGCAGCCAGCTCCTGGGGCCGATGCATCCAGCCGAATGTACGTTTATTTTTGTCTTAGCTTGAATACCTGCTGAGCTTTGATTTTGTTCTGTAGAGTCGGAGAAGAACCCTCCGGAACCGCTGGCCCGTCCACCGCGACCTTGCAGTCTCGTACTCCCAGCCAAACACCCGGAGCCTCCTCAAGATCTCTCAGGCTATCGCCCGCCCCCCAGAATCGTCGTTCGCGACGACTGTCCCCCTCGGAGCCTGCACTTGTCGGCCGCGACTGGGAACATATCGACCCAGGCCGCACTCCCGACCCTATCCACAGCCATGAGAATCATATAGAGGAGCGTACTTTAATGGATATACTGCGGCACACTCCCAGTAGAACCCCCTCCGGCAACTTTGTCACTCGAAACAGCGACCTTGTCACCATGGCTCGTTCCCGACATGGCCTACAACAGAAACTTATTGCATTACTTCAAAGCAAACAACCCCCCACTTCCCTCCCTGATCTTGTTCGATACCATGCGGCCCACACTGTGCATCTCCGCTCGACTGCAAGCTATAATTATCTAATAGCACTCGCTATCCGACACGCCGCATTCGGCACAGCTCGTCAACTGGCGGAGAAGATGCACGTCGACAACATCCCTCCCACTCAGGAGACCGCCAAGCTCATCATTCGCTATCAAGTCCGTACCGGGCAATGGCTGCGAGCATATCGCCAAGTGGCTGATAACCTGGCGGCTGTTCGAGGGCGTGTATACCGACCACAGCAGCTGTCCTATGATGCATGGTTGGAGCTCTTTTCGACGGAGAAAAGAGGCGCTCTGCGCACGTCTGGGAGTGGAGGGTCACCTCGATCCAGACCGCCCTCTCTGCCCGATCCCGAACATATACGCCAAGCGCTAGCCATAGCTCCTCCGGCCCCACCTCATCAAGCGGCTGTGGGGGCACGGACTCTCTACGTTGTCTCTAGAAGTCTGATCGGTGCGGGCCAACGCGATGCAGCCCTCCATGCTGTGCGTGAGTACCTGACCACGCTGCCGAAGACACCTCTCTACAGCTCGTGGCTTCGTTGGTGTATGTGTCTCGTACATCTCTTTTGCCCTCAACTCGGCGATGTCAAGGGCAAGAAACCGCTCAACTCCTTCTACCGCGCACGCGAGGTTGTGGACAGGCTCATGAAGATGCATCCATCTCTGCAGCCAAATTCGACCACGCTCTTCCTCCTCCTCAGTCACCTCAAGCACGCACGAGCGGCCAGTCTCAATGGCCGAAAGTTGGTCACTCGTTATCGGCAACGCTACGGCCATGGAGTCGTGGACTCTCGCGTCCGTCGCCGACTTGCTTCTCTCTTCGTCAAGGACGGCTTATACGAGGAAGCCCAGCGGCTCACACAGTCGTATCGTCGGACGCGGCACTGGCTGTCTGGTTGGAAACGAGAGCGCGAAGTCCGTGGCGGTCCCGAGCGAGGTCCGGCTCTTGTTATCCCCCTTTCCAGCGCTCGACCGATCAAGAGCCGTCGCTTGCTCACAAGATGGAAGCGTACTTCGGTGTATCCCAAGCGCAGCTTGCAAGGAACGCGCTGGTG
The DNA here is from genome assembly GCA_002233555.1 of Limonomyces culmigenus. Taxonomy (NCBI): domain Eukaryota; kingdom Fungi; phylum Basidiomycota; class Agaricomycetes; order Corticiales; family Corticiaceae; genus Limonomyces; species Limonomyces culmigenus. The sequence continues at coordinate 116,307 of LCTX01000004.1, read as the reverse complement.
GAGGTTCTTGCGTACACTCCATAGACGATCAAAGGCGTCTGAATACTCTGTTTTGCCGGGTAATTATGATAATGTTCGTCGAGGATAATCTACAACAGTGTGTCCGAGAGCATCTGCCTCTATCCATGCGCTGATTAATCAAGTGTACCAACGAGCGAACATCTCAGGCGGCAGAGCACATGGCCAGCGTCCCGAATGGACTTCGTTCTCCCACTGCTGACTCACGGTTCGGTACAAATCAATGCAGGCGCGGGCCTTTTCAACCGCGTTCTCTTTTTTGTCGTCTAGGACCCGAGACATGAACTGAGCTTTGGCGTAAGAAAAATGATTTGAGGGACGAGCAACGAGGTCACTAACGTGCCACATTAGCATCAAGAGGCCGATGGTTGCATTGCCCGACCTGAGAGCAACTCGAAAGGGCAAATACAGCGCAAGGTCACGGGTGGCTGACGCAGGATACGTTATCCGCAGTGCTGATAGAAGTCAGGGTCGAACGACGTAGTGGCGTGAGAAGCACGAACCGTTCAAGTCGTTCCACAGGCTGTGTCCGACCAACCTTTTACCTCGGATTATGCCCTTGACACGTTGTTGAACTACTTCTAGGGAAAGCGCATGTGCTGACCTGTCGTCAGTAGAAAGTAGGACATGTTCACGTGACGAGGTCAGTTACCTGGCCATGTCAGGGAGGAGAATCCGGTTTTCTCAGTGCGCCAGTCTGTCACGGGCGCGGTTGGGGCTACATAATCATGCAAGACCACCTCACCATCAGACCCAACCAGTACTGGGATATATAATCAGCGACGTCCGTATGTTCACCGGTTCGACCTACCAACAACTGCGAGCATTGACATAGCTCCTTGCTGTTAATGCTGAGACGTGTCATCGGGATTGGGAGCATTGAGTTCGACTCACAGGCCCGGTTCCTACGTAGTTGCACGCGAGAGAGAGTGTATCGTCTACTCCTGACGCTGTCATGCAGGTGGGATGTGCGGGTAGCCACCACCCAGGTTGAAGCACGCACCTTTATGCGCCGAGCCATTGCACCGGGGAGAGGGTGATAATGGTAATTAATGCCTAAGAGGAGGATGCTGGATGCCGCTCTTGCCGGCGGAGCGGCTATCAGGGCGACGATCCCTGCGGTAAGAGCATATGACAGTGGTGCTCGCGTGGAGTGTGCGTCGCAACGAGTAGCCGTAGGTCTGTTCCATTGACCCTTAGATCTCTGAGTATAAGATTGAGGAGGGCATGGTCTTGATATGTCAGACATGTATTCAAGCGAGAGAGAAAAAGTAGGTTAACTGCTACGAATGCCTCCGATGATCCATGTGTGTGTGTATCAGCGCAACGTCAACACACAGGGTTGCACACCCTATAGTGGCCACGAGCTTAACTGACCCAGAAACGGGGCACTCATTTTTGAATGCATCACCGAGGTAACCCACCAGCTCCAGACCCAGTCCAGGCCGACCCCGGCTTTCAAGCGGTGTAGCATTGGAAGCAATCATGTGTGAGATACTTTGCCCTAATATAGTAACGCCATGCAACTCTAATGCCTGGTCTGTTGATACGCTGGTGAGTGATTGTCGGAAGTCGAGAGACCGATGGTGCTTGCCTGCTCCGCCCCCAGCGCCCGCATCACGCTGTCATATGCGAAGTAGGCGGCAGCATTAGTGGGGAATGCCCGAAGCAATGTAGGCCTAAATGTGGATGTCAGCTCTCAGTTCGCAAGCCGGTTTAGAGAACGTGCGTCAAGCCGAAGTAGAAACCTCGGATGCCATCCGTCCTGAAGGTATGTCGGGCCACTTGCAAAAACGAGCGCCGAGCTTGAGTCAGTGGCGTAGCCATCATTCGACTGAAAAATGATGTGATCAGCAGACTTGACAGGGATGGGGCAAGTAGAGAGCAACTCACTTCTTCACTGCGTCATTGGGTATGCCGAACCCCCAGAATACTAACGAGCCAAGGCCGCCGGCCATAAAACTGCTCAACTGCGGCCCCATCTATACTCCACGTCGTCAGTACAGCAACGAGAGACTCCATATTTGCTGGCACCTCATATGCGGTTCCTTGCAGCTGAGTGAACGAGCGCATGAGAACCTGAGCAGGATATGGTCAGCACACGTCAAGCGGCATTTGAGGGAGGCACACTCGCCTCGATGCTCAAAAACATGAAGAAGAAGTTGCTGCGGAATGCTAGGCTTCCGGTAAGGCCTGTCCACATGGCAAAGGGACCTTGGGCACGAACTATCTGCTTGGCACAATCATACACGCCCTTGAATTGCCTGTCTGCAACCGAGCGCTGCATCTGAAGCTGCAGCTTGACTGATGCACGGTTCAGTGATGTCCCGAAGACAGCCCGACCCTGCTGACCTTTGAGGAGCTCCACAGGTGTTGCGACGAACGCACTTAAAGTTTGCCGGTGTTATTAATGTCAAGAGACAGCAAAAAAATAATCTTGCCTTGTTAACCCAGCAAACAGGCCGGCAACCCCATGGCCTAACACTGTCAGGCGCTTGACCTCGTTCAATGATCCGTTTGGGGATACTACGTTGTGGGGCTCCGTCATGCCCATTCTGACCAGAGCGAGTTTGTAATTATGCAGCGAGCCCAATAGTATAGAGTCAATAATAGACCACTAGAACAATCCTTCAGTGCGGAGCGGCCGGTAGAGATGACTGTCTTACGCCTAACGCTGGAGGCAGGGATCCTTTATAAAGTGCAAATATAGACTGTGACATACAGTCAGTCGCGACCTCTGACACATCAGTGGACCATTACGCACCTCGTTCTTGATTGTTTGTTTAAAACAATCGATGGCACCCTTATAAGCACCTGGCGCACACTGCAGACGAGTCTTGATAGTGTCGAACCTGTGGGCCATGAACATTGGCACAAGAATGCACCTATATAGGAGTCATACCCATGGCCAACGGCGACCTTGGTCAAACCTGCGGGCCATACTATGAGCATATCTCCTCCTGCTGCCGACACAGAGAGTGGAGACGGACCACTGCTGACCCCAGCAAAAGCTCCAACAAAACGAAGGTGGTTGCTCGAGTCACTCATGCACTCGACGCGAAGGGATTTACGCTACACTTTGCGTTGCGTAGATGTTATGAGGTAAAGCAGCCAGCGCGTACGCGGCGCGTCGGCAAGAGTGAGTGCGATCATCCCGACAAAGCAGCAAAGCCCACGCGTGACGTCGAGCGGTACAACTCCCTCGATCCCACTGCGGATCGCAAGTGTGCGCAAGTCCCTGGATCGATGCGCAAGCGACGACATCCTGCCGAACGGATACAAGACATAGTTTTTGCATACCAGATGTGTGTGAAATAAAATAACACATCCATTCCGCGTCTCTCAGATAAAAGTAAACAAGGGCACATATCGACACAGCACAGCACGGTGAGATGATGGCGGGGGTGGGTAATGCCTCAGAAGTGCTCCTTGGCGAAGCTGAACTTGACGTTCGAGTTGGTCTCGGCGGTGGTGGCCTCCTTGAGCGCCTTGGCGATCGGCGTCGGCCCGCAGAAGTACGTCGCGACCTTGGTGCGGAGCTGGGCGTTCGTGCCGGGAAGGTACTGGCCGGCCTCGATTGCCTGACGGAGGCGCCCGTAGATGCTCTTCCAGTCCGGACGGCCGTACATCGTGCGCGTGCGGAGGAGCGTGAGCGGGTCGTAGGCGGCACCGGCGTCGTTCACGGCGATGTTCCAGAGCATGTCCTCGCCGATCTTCTGCGTCAGGTAGATGTTGATGCGCAGGAAGTTGGCTGAAACAGTTCGTTAGCTGATGTGCTCGATAGTAAACGTCGTAGGCTTCACTCACGGTCAGCCTGGGCGGCCTCGACCTCCTGGAGAAGCGATTGGAACCAACCAAAGGACGGCGCGTCACGGCAGACCCAGAAGAACTCGACGCGCTTGAGGGAGCCAAGCGTGCCCTTCTTCTGGCGGTACCAGATGTGCTTGAGGATGGACGCAAACGGCGTGACACCGATACCGGCGCCGACGAGAACAGCGACCTCGGAGTTGAAGACGTCCTCGGCGGGTGCGCCGTACGGGCCGTCGACCATGACCTGCGGGAGCGACTTGGAGCTGTCGATCTCAACGAAGTCGCCACGCGAGGGGCCGTCCTTGGAGTCCTTCTCCTTCGCCGCGAGCGCAGCCGCCGTGAGCGACTTGACGACAGCCGGGCCAGCACCGATCAAATCACCAAGGCCGTGGGTCCAGTCACCGACCTGACGGATGTGCACAGAGACGTACGGGTCCTCCGGAGCCGAGGTGATGGTGAACTGGAAGAGACAAGTAAGCAACGATCGTGAGGTCCTAGACAGCGAAAGAGCCTACCGGGTGCCACTGCCAGCCAGAGACGGCCGGGACCTTGATGAAGAGCCACTGGCCGGCAACGTACTTGAAGCTAGGCTTGACGATGCGGAGCTCCATGGCACCGCTGGGGTGAACGAGAACCTTGGATAGCCGAGTTGCGCGGCGGGCACGGATCTCGCGGTACACACGCTCGCCAAAGTAGAGGATACCGGGCCAGATGGTGCCGCGCCAGCTCATGTAGCCGAGGCAGTGCTCCGTGTTGTAGAACGGGAACGAGCCCTGGTAGTCCGGGTCCGTCGAGTCGCGCACGAAGCAGCCGGTCGCGTGCGCGTACAGGCCGATCATGAAGAAGAACGCGAGGTGGTGCGTGTACCAGAACGCCTCGAAGCACTGGACTCGGATCTTGTGGTGCGCGGTCGCGTACATGAGGACCATGATGAGCAGCATGAAGTGGCCGGTGATGCCACCCGGCTGGGTGTAGTGGATCTGCTGCGCGAACTGCTTGCGGATCTCTGCGGGCCAACCGGCGTTAGCACATCGCCACACGCCACCATCAATAGCAGACACGTACGGGTGCGCTCGACGTTGATGAAGTTGACGTAGTGGGCGGTCGTGTGAACCATCGCCCAGAACGCCATCTGGTAGGCGACCTGCCGGTGGAACCAGATGTTCTCGTCGGCCGGGAACAGCCACGCGAGCTTGGGCCGGACGATACGGATGATGTTCCGGAGCATGGGCACGAGGATCATGCCGCCGTCAAAGGCGAGCACGAGACCCGCGCCACGGGACGACCACACGGACCAGGTGAGTCCGTTCAAGCCGGCGAGCTTGTTGTTTGTGGCCTGTAGAGGAGGTCAGGGCCGCCGCATCTGAAGCTCGCCCACGGAGAAACTGACCTGGGACTGCCATCCGTACCCGAAGATGAAGAGGTGGATGCCGTACCAGATAACGTTGAAGGCGAGGCGCCTCGGGGTGAGGATCTCGCGCTTGAGCCAGGAGTCGGCCATGGTGTGCAAAGGGAGGGGAAGGGTGACGAAAATGCAATTAGTGCCTGTCGAATACGCTGGGAGCGAAAAGGTGGAAAGGAGTGAGTCCGGGCCGGCCGCAGACTAGGAGGGGAGAACGCAAGAGACGACGCTGTATAAAGCAATCCGCGAGGGGGGCGCTGACGAAATGATACATTAGCCCCCCGTCACCTTGGAGATAAGATTGTTCTTCCGTCGCATCTTGTTCCTTCTCAACTGCCGTTTGCAGTCCATCCTTTCGTCAGGCTCTCCGTCCGTATGATCGCGTTGTATTATTCGTAACAAGACTTGGTATACCACGTAGTCCAACAACAGAGCACAAAGAGAAATCTCCTATCGAAGGCACCGAAAAAAGCTGTGTCAACGTGGTGATCACCGAACCGCCCGAGATTTGCCCCATCATAGAACACTGATGCCCCATGCTACTCAAAGCGGTACGCGACCATGGCGTCGACGCGGTGCACGTCCGTGCTGAAGCTGCGCAGCTTGACCTGCTGGCTCTTGCCCGCCTCGATCGCGAGCGCGTCCGAGTCGCGCCATTCGCCATCGGGCACGTCCGCAGCCTCGGTCGTGTACGCGAGGATGTTGAAAACCGTCGGCTCCTCGATCACGGGCAGGAACGTGACTGTCGACACGATTTGCTTCAGGATCGCGCGGATCTCGCCCTGGATCTCCGCCTCGGGCTTGGGCTTAGGCGCGGTGCTGTATGCCGCACAGTTGGTGTGCGGGGAGGGCGATGCGAAGGCGGGGGAACACGCACCCGGTTGCGGCACCGTCAGCGACGGCGACGCCGTCCTGCAGATGGACGTCGAACACCCATCGCTCGAGCGTCGTCTGCGTGTCCTTTGAGATGATGGCCAGCACCAACTGTGTCACCGAACCACTCAACAGCCATTCTAGGCGCGATGAGCGGTGCGCGATGTGCGCGATGTGCACGGGTTACGCACTCTGGACCTGCGTGAGGATCCTGTTGAAACACTCCATGAGTATTCGGAATTGTTCCATACGCGGGCACGTACTTCTCCAGGTACTCCTCCACAGCCAGATCCTGCGTGACAAGAACAGTCTGCCCGTACTTCTTTACCATGTGGAAGTCATCCTCGGGGTAGACCGAGCGCTGAAACAGAATGCTGCTCCGCCGTGAGCGGCGGACAACAAGCAGGAGCAGCAGCACGGACGTGTTGACCGCATATTTGAAGAACTCGGTGACCAGCTTCGTCGAACCCTTGAGCGATATCGCCTGTCGCGTCGGCGCCTGCTTTGTCGCGGGCATGGCACGAGTCGATGGAAGACGGCAAAGAAAGAGGGCGCGTCGGCCTCGAGGCCTTCTTCGCGCAAACACGGTCACCTGACGGCGTTTCGACCTCGGCGACCGTCGATCACATCAGATCAGGAATCGGAAGTACATATTAGAAGTAGCCATGGGTATATATGGAATTACAAAAATAGGGAGCTTCCGTGTCCTTCGGCGCGTCATCTGATCAGATCACGACTGTCGCTGCCCCGCTGTTGCCGCCGGTGCCGGGACGGCAGCGTCTCGCCGCGGGGGTTGCTGTTCTCTGACCTGAGCATGGTGCGCGAGCGATGGACGAGCTGTTGCGGAGGCTTCGTGGATGCGGTACTCTTCTGGGCGACTTTCATCGCGGCTTCAAAAGCGCGGACGTTGGGAGAAAGATCGGTATTGATGTGGTTGCCCAGTGGAGTCGGCTTGCTCGGCTGGTCCGTGGTGCTCGGCTTGCTCGCACGGCGCTGGGCGGGAAGTGGGTATGGCGAGCGTCTGTAGGTTAGGGGCTCGATCCGCCGGAGGAGACTGGGCGCCGGGAGGGCAGAGTCGAAGTGGGCGTGGGGCGAGTCTTCTTCGTCATCTTCCTCGTCGATGCTGGTGTCGGGCGACGCGTAGTCGAGCGCGATGCGTGCAAGTAAGCTAGGCTGAGTGCAAGGTGTTTCAGGGCTGTCGGGTAGCCCTGTCAAGTCGACGACGTTGGCGGCATGCTTGAGGGGGGTGGCCTCGAGGGCGGTGAGGTCTACGACCTCGTCGTCGTGGTCAAACTCTGAGACGTTCGGGAACGCGACCCGCATTTCTTTCGCGGCTGAGATATCTGGATGAAGAATGTGAGTTGAGGTAGCGTACTATGGTTCCATCAGTATCAGATACGCCTTCAAGAACGGCAGAGGTACTCACAGCAGGAAACGTCGAAGCTGACCTTGGGGCTTGGAGTCGCCTTGCGCGAACAGCCGGATAGGTGAGAGAGACTCCATGGACGACGCGGACGACAGCGAATCCATCGACGACGAGTGACAGAGCGGTGGGCGGCCATGCGAAGACGGCGGGTGCTCGACCGGGCGCTGTGCTTGCTTCGGGATCGTCCAGATCACGCCGGGCGAGAGAGGCGTAGGGTACTTGAGGTTGGTCGGCCACGGTCCGCGCGCCGCGTTGCCGTCCAGGTCCGTGTAGGGGCGTTGCGGCCGTTTCGGGAGCGCAAGCGTGACGACGTGTTGGAGGAACGCGGCGCGCGCGATGTCGATGAGCGGGTCGAACACGTTCGCGAGCCAGGCGCGTAGTGCGTCGATACCGTACCGCGCGTGGTACGCGTAGACGAGCGCGCGGAAGGCGTTGCCCGCGCGCCAGGGGTACTCCCGCGGGAAGCACGGCGGGAGCGCGGGCGGGGGCGCGACCAGGTACCGGAAGACTCCATTCGAGCACAACACGGCCTTTATCTGCATTGCAGATGTGAGCACGCGGGTATGAGCGGGTGTGTGGATACGCACAGTCTCATAGGTCTCGGCGGTCTCGCGCGGGTAGAGCTCGCGCACGCGGATGCCGAGCGTCGTGCGGACGAAAGAGCGCAGGCCGCGGAGATTGCGCTCGTCGTAGTCGGTGTCCTCGTCCGGTGCTAGGCCAGGAGGCGCGAGAGGCTGGTCGCGGGTGGCGAGCGCGGAGAGCACAGCGTGCTGGACGTCATCGTAGGCGAGAAACATGTGGGCGGGTATAGGGTGGGGGGAGAAAGTGTGGGTGTGTAGCTCATGGTTGGCGGGAGTCGCGGGACTATATACGCTTGACCTGGATTGAACATGACACTGGCGTTGGCAGCGGAAGGAGGTTGCGATGACACGGGGCCCGGGAGGCCAACGTCGTCATCCATCTAGACCTCCAGCCCATTCCGTTGTTCAGTTTCAGCAAAATACAGACGTTGACCCGACAGTGTTGATGAAGATTAGCCATGAGACCAGCGGACACGACGAGATGAAGCCAAGAAGGATACGGTCATGTGACCACGACGCATCTCTAACCTATGCACAAGCAGCGACTACTTATCTCTACGGCCAAGGCTGACCGAGGCCAAACGGCCTCAATGGTCGCCCCCTGTGAGATGAGGAGTGTATATCCCATCCGTTCATCACTAGCCGACCCAGATCTCGACCGGCTCGCCCCCAGCGCCCAGTACCTCGTCCACCTTGACGAGTTCCAGACCAACCTCCTCCAACAGCGGCCAGAGCGTGCGCTCGTCCGGATCCCGCTCCTTGAACGCGAGCAGAACTGCAGGAGGCTCCGTGCTCGCAGTAACGAGTGTCTTCAGGGTGCGCACGAGCGCGGGGAATGCGGCGGTGTTGTACGTCACGTCCGCCATGCTATCACGAATGTCCATATCAGCGCATGTATATTCGAGAGGAGCAGAGGCGCGTACAGAATGAGGTCCAGGCTACGTGTTTCCTGTACGGGATCCGGGAGCATATCGTCGTCCCAGTCCAGGACGACAGCGCGTGGACGGCCACGCCCGTAGAGATGAGCATTCTGCTGTATGTTTTCGTCGAGAAGGGGCATGGCCGACTCTGGCGCGAGGGATCAGAGTGGAATGTGGAAGATGGGAAGAGAACGTACCGAGATCTGTCGTGAAGATGGTGTCTTCATTCCGGGGGATTGGTTGATCTTCGTGGACTTCGTTCGGAACCGCACCACGAAGGGCTGCAAGGACAATCGAGACGACACCCGTTCCAGCACCTATAGTGAGTGTCAATTGTGCTCTCTTGACATGCACGAGGTGCCTACCCAGCTCGACAACCGCAAGCGCCTCCCGACGCCGGAGAAGGTCTACCATGCGCTGCATGACCAGGGTACCACTCTGTTCTTGTGCGAACCGGTCGGCCAGCCATCCACCCAGTCCCATCCCGCTATCCCAGAGTTTCTGCGGACGCCAACATCCATCGGGAGTTCGTGTGATCGTACGCAAGGGCCGACCTTGTCCAGATCGAACGACGTCTGCTCGGTAATGCAGACCGACAACTCCTCCGACCCAAGGGCAAGAACGCGCTGGATCTGCTCCTGCTTCACGGGTGGGCCCTTGTTCAGGAAGAGAATGGGCATCGACATGACCCCGAACGGCGCGGTTGGACCGGAAGTGGTGGTGGAAAGGACAATCCGCGAGCTCGCCGGTGCGGCCGTCAGGGCCAGCGCCCACGATTGGTTCGACCTCGCGCCTGGCGGCAGACTAACAGGTATTTCCTTGTACGCGCTTGCAGTCGACCATGTCGTGAGCTTGCGGGGCGTCGTGGGCTGCAGAGTCGACACTCCGGGCGGCGGAACCCAGGCCATGTACAGATCCACCGGGGCAGGAAAGAGCTCGGTCCGCAGGTCGTTTGCCACTTGCGGGGTCATCACCATCGTCTTCGAGGACGGGGAGACATGCGTAGGCGGCGGTCGGAGGAAGGAGATGTAGTAGTACATGATAAGAAACGCGCACGCGGGTCCGGTGAACGCGTCTTGGACATGTCCACTCCAGCTGCTGCGATGTCGCCTGCTGCTACGCCGATGGCGGTGGACGGGCCTCTGGCTCCATCGGGCATGGACAAGCTCGTGCTCGACTATCTCCGCGCACGAGGCCACAAGGCCGCCGAACAGGCCTTGCTCGACGTCTTCGACGACGACCAAAGCGCGCCCGCGCCGACGCTCGACCCGGCCGCGTTCGCGCGTGAGCTCGCGGCGTTCACCGACGGGCCGGCGCACGTCGAGGGCGCGGGGGAGCCGACGCTACAGGGCCTCGTCGCCACCCTCGGCGCGGACGAGATCCTCGCGGCCGACCCCGGCGACAAGCAGCGTGGGTTCCGCGAGCTCGAGAGCTGGGTCGACGGCTCCCTAGACATGTACCGTGTATGTAATGTGCTAGCTAGTAATTTAATGATGTTGACTACATACAGCCCGAGTTCAGGCCCATACTGTTCCCCATCTTCTGCCACTTCTACCTCGATCTCGTCCAGAATGGATACCGCGACTCTGGTAAGCAGACCATAGTGTACATACTCGGGTACTGACTTTCTCCCAGCCCAAGCCTTCTACGCGGAATTCGCCCCGTCGCTCTCTACCGCGCACTCGTCAACGCTCCACCACCTCTCGACCCTGCTCCTGCCGATCCACGTCCGGAACGACGACCTCGCGCAGCGCTTCCGGACGGAAAAGTACCTGGTCCGGATGAGCCGCTCCGGCTTCGGCCTCCTCGTCGGCTGGCTCACCGAGGGCCTCGGCGGCGAGGCCGCCGGCGCCGGCCTCGGCTTCTCCGGCGAGAACGGCAAGCGCGGCCGCCAGGCGGTCATGCGCGTCGTGAACAACCACCTGCGCTTCGACGGTGGGTCGCCTGTCCGAACTGCACCCGAGCGAGTGGCCCCGCTGACGGGCACACGCAGTGACGGCCGCGCCGACGACGAGCGTCGGGCCCGCGGCATGGGAGGACTCGACGGGCCTGCTCGGCGCGCTCCTGCACAGCGCAGGCCCAGGCGCATGGACGAGCGCAGGCGCGTTCAACGCCGGCGGCGGCGAGCTCAAGCTCGGCGCCGCGCCTCTGAGCGCGGAGCTCCGCGCGGAGACAGAGCGCGTGCTGCGCGAGCACGCGGTCCTCGAGCCGTCCGAGCCGTTCGCGCCGGCGCCGGGGACGCTCGCGCACGCAGAACTCCCGCCGACACCGCCCGCGTTCCGCGCGGCGGACGTGCGCCGCGAGGTCGAGCGCGTGCGCGACGCGCGCAAGCGCATCCGGCTCGAGCCCGCGCTGCTGAGCGGGATGGACGCCAGTGCGCCGCAGGCGGCGGGCGTGCGCGCGCGGGCGCTGCCGAGCGTGTGTGCGTACACGTTCCATGAGACTGCAGAGGGGTGAGCGGCGACGGGGCGGTTGGCTGGGCCGCGGGGCTGACTGATGAGCGACAGGATCCCGTGCGCGACGTTCTCGCCGGATAACTCGCTCATGGCGACGGGCCACTCGGAGAGCTACGTGCGCCTGTGGAGTCTCAAGGGCGAGCGCCTGCAGGGCATGCGGAGCGACTTTCAAGCGTCGGCCGTCAAGGATGGTAAGGGGCCGCCCGCGCTCTCCGCATGTCGGCTGTGCTCATTCTCTTTCTTTAGCGGCGGGCCTGCGCCGGCTGAAGGAAAAAGGCGGGTCGACGACGCGCAAGCTCGTGGGGCACAGCGGGCCCGTGTACGGCGTCGCGTTCGACGACGCGCACGGGAGCGCGGCGCCGCCGCGGCACCTGCTCTCCGCGAGCGCGGACGGGACCGCGCGGCTCTGGGCGCTCGACACGCTCACGAACGTCGTCGCGTACCGCGGCCACCAGAACCCGGTGTGGGACGTGCAGTGGAGTCCGCTCGGCGTGTACTTTGCCACGGCCAGCCGCGACCGCACGGCGAGGCTGTGGAGCACGGACCGCACGACGACGCTTAGGATATATGCGGGCCACTTGAGTGATGTCGATGTAGGTGGATGGGGGAGGGGGGATGGCAGAACGCTGACGGGTCGGGCAGTGCGTACGGTTCCACCCGAACTCGCTGTACCTCGCGACGGGCTCGAGCGATTGGACGGCGCGGCTGTGGGATGTGCAGAAGGGGACATGCGTGCGTGCGTTCCTCGGTCACCAGGGCAACATCTCCACGCTGGCGTTCAGCCCCGACGGCAAGTACCTCGCCACTGCTGGTACGTCATCTCCTTCTCTCCATTACATATGTTCTAAACATCTGCAGGCGAGGACCTGGCGATCGCGCTCTGGGACCTCGGCTCGGGCCGGCGGATCAAGGCGATGACGGGGCACACGGCCTCGGTGTACTCGCTCGCGTTCAGCGCCGAGTCGTCGCTGCTCGTGAGTGGCGGCGCGGACTGGACCGTGCGCTGCTGGGACGTGCGGGGCGCGGGCGGGCCGCGCAAGCAGCCGCGGCCAGACGAGCTCGGGCCCGAGACGGCGGACCTCGTGCAAACGTTCCCGACGAAGCGGACGCCCGTCGTGAACGTGCAGTTCACGTCCCGGAACCTGTGCATGGTCGCGGGCGCGTATGCGCCGCCGGAACAACGTCTCTAGGCTTTGTTGTAGTCGTTGTACTCGCGCTTTGCCTTTGTCGCAGTGACGCAAAATGGAGGCGCTGCTGCTGCCGCGGTGCACGTGCCCGCGTTCGCCCCTTCCTCCCTCCCCTCGTCGCGTGCCGCATCCTCTGCTGCGTGTGTTGTCTTGCACCGCCGCCTGCACATAGACTAGCTAGACACTCTCCACCCGCGATGGCAGACGGCATGGACATCGACGCCGATGTGCAGATGCTCGCGGACTTGCCGCAGGACGCGCTCCTCAGCGGGCCCGCGATCCCCGCACAGGGCGCGTACACGCCGCAGACGATGTCGGCCGCGCCGAGCACGGACGCGGGCGGCCTGACGCCGCCGCCACCGACGTTCCGCGAGATCCCGGTGAAAGTGCATATCCGCCGGCCGGACAGGGACAACTGGACGTACCTCGGCCGTGCCGTTGTCGCCTACGAGCCCCACGGCCCACGCGGTGCTGCCTCGCGCGTGGGTGAGTACTCGGCACTAAGCATGGATGTAGTACTGTAGCTAACACCCCGCCCCAGTCGTCCGTGCCGCGGCCACACACAAGGTCATGGCCATCTTCGACGGCGTGCGTGCGCCCACGGGGGCAGGCGCGCCCGTGCTGACGGACGCGCAGGGGTACGAGCTGCAGGCCGAGAAGCGCGGCAACTTTGTCGTCATCAGCTGCGTCGAGGGCGTGCGCGTGGTCTCGTGGTCGCTGAACGTATGACGTACCTCCCCCAACATATGCTGCGAGCTAATCAGATAGCACTGTCAGGCGCTAAACAACACGGAGACGCTCCGGCTGCTGACGATCATCGAGCTCGCGTGCCCGCACAGCGGCCGCGCGCCCGCCGTCGACACGCACCGCAACAAGGCGCGCCGCGTCGAGCGCGTGATCAAGGACGACCGCCGCCGCCGGCACAAGCGCCGCAAGGACGCCGACTCGCTCGTCGATGCATTCGCGCGCTCCAACCTCGAGCCCGTGGCGACATAGCCGCACTGACCTATCTGATCCCGTCCCCGTCTCGGCCCCCGCCTGCTGCATCTCACCGCCGTCGTGTAATCTATACCGCAACTATGTCGTGTAAATCTTGTTTCCAGCCTACGCCGATCTGGATGGAATGCTTTCTTGTTGCACAAATAGGGACCAAGATGTAAAGAATACGACAGCAGCAGCGAGCACCGATAAAACAAACAATATCCATCACCGGTAGTACGACGGCCCCGCCGACGCCCCGCTCTCGGACGAGTCCCACGTGGGCGGCTGCGGCCGGAACGGGTCGCGCTCGTGCTCGGCGTGCGAGTGTTCCGAGCCCTCGGCGATCGTGCCGGGGCCGCTCGAAAAGTGCGCGGGCGCGAGCGGGCGGCGCATCGCGCTGTACGTCGGCGGGAGCTCGATCACGCCGTCCGCGTTCGGGAGCGGCTCGTCCATGTCCGTGTGCACGATCAGCCGCGGCGTGGTCGCGCTGGGGCTGTAGCCGGAGAGCGCGCCCTTGCTCCGGCCCGACGTCGCCGTGTGCTGCGAGACGCGGCGCGTGCGCCCGCCCGCGCCCGGCTCGGGCTCGTCCGCCGCGAGCGTGAACGGGCGCGCGCGGTGCTCGTCGCTGCTCGGCGCGGGGTCGTCGAACGGGCTCTGCGCGCGCGGCGTCTCCGGCCGCTGCGCCGCGCCGCCGAAGGGCCCGACGTACGCGGCGGGCGGCGGCTGCAGGAGGTCGACGGACGCGCGCGCGCTGTGCCGCTTGCCGCCGGGCGGGTGCCACGCGCCGCGCCGGCGCTGCTGCATGCAGAACACGCCGAGCGAGACGAGGACCGCGGCGGCGACGACGACGCCCGCGACGGAGCCCGCGATCAGCGCGATGTTCGAGTGCCCGCCGCCGCCGTCGCTGTCGCTGGTGCTCGGCGCGGGCGCGGTGCCCGAGGCCGAGGGCGTGGATTCTGTGTTCGTCGCGATCGTGTTCGTCGCGCTCGGCGCGGAGGACGTCTGCGTGAGCACGCCGCCGGCGGGGAGCAGGCAGGACGTGTCGGTCGACTGGCCCACGATGTCGACGTCCGAGCTCCCGCCCTGCTTGCCCTTGGCGTCGACCATCATGAAGACGAGGTTCGTGCCCGCGGTCACGTTCGTGTTCCACGTGAACTGCGGCTGCGCGGTCTGGAACGTGTAGAATTCGCCCCCTGGGACCAGGATCTGTGCTCGCGATCAGCTGGGGCTGCGGATGCTGCGGCGGGAGGGACATACGAAGATGGTCATGGGCAGTGTTGTGAGCGTGTAGTTGTTGAACCTGTACTGGCTGCAGATGGCACCGTCAGCCTCGCTCGGCGTGCCAGAGACGAATGTACGCACGCGCACTGGGCGAGCTGGTCCGGGGTGTTGTAGAAAAAGTCGGGGTGGGGCTTGGTGGTGTTGCAGCTGGTCGAGCCCTGCTGGGGCCCGACGGTGAGCACGTTCGAGGTCCCGCCGGCGTTGAAGCCCGAGGCGTCGGACATGGAGAGGAGCATGCGCTGATCCTGGGCGAGCGGGACGGTGAAGTTGAAGTGGCCGGCGTCATTGCTATACGCGCTGCTGGGGATCGAGATATTTTGCGGGGTGCCGAAGACCTGCGGCGGGGCTTTCGTTAGGGGATGCAAGGGTGGTAGACGTCGGGTACGCACGGGGATGTAGAGGAGGTTGAAGGGAGGGGTCCCGCCCGTCCACGAGACCTGGACGTCATCGCATGACGTCGGGGCGTTGAAGTTGTAGGAGAAAGCGCGGGCGGCCGCAGCGTACGCGAGCAGGCAAGCGGCTACGCGCATGACATCCGGCGGAGACAGCGCAGCAGAGTGGACGGGGAAGAGCAGCAGAGATGGTGGATGTTAGGGGGGGCAGTTCCTCCACGTGCTGTATCCTGCGCAAGAGCTCGTTAAGCACCAGATCGTTCTGCGACGCCTTCAATCAGCGGGTCCGGGGCGGTGGCCAAGCGAAAGCGAAGGGCGCTGTCGCCCGCGAAGAAGTGCTCGGGTACCGCGGCCGCCGAAGAAGCAATTTCCAAATTCGGACGCGGCCACAGCTTGCTCTTCGACTTGTAGCATGCTGGCGACTCTTCGACGCGCAACGGCTGCGGTAAGTCGATATGCATGTCTGAAATAATGTGTATATAAACTTACAGTATCTTATAGCCCACTCGGCTCGTGGCTCCGAGAGCTACAACGCTGGCCAGCGCGTCCACGTCCCAGCCCTACGCGCCTCCGCCCGTCTTCGTCACGCTCTCGCACCTGTCGCCTCCCGCCGCGTCGGCAAGCGAACCGCCCGCCGAGGTCGTCGAGCTCGACCGCACCGTATTCGGCGAGCAAGTCCGCCGAGACATCCTGCACCTCTGCGTCGTCCACCACCGGGACGGGCTCCGGCAGGGCTCCGCGAACACGAAGAACCGGGGCGAGATCCGGGGCAGCGGCGCCAAGCTGCGCCCGCAGAAGGGCAGCGGCCGCGCCCGCCTCGGCGACGGCGGGAGCCCGATGCTCCGCGGCGGCGGCGTCGCGTTCGGCCCAAAGCCCCGCGACTTTGCGACGGGCCTCCCGCGCAAGGTCCGCCAGCTCGGCATGCGCATCGCCCTCAGCGCCCGTCTCAAGTCGCGCGGGCTCGCCGTCGTCCGCTCGCTCGACTGGCCGAGCGCGAAGACCAAGGGCCTCGCGCAGCGCGTCGACGAGCTCGGCTGGCGCAAGACCCTCCTCGTCACGGGCCTGCCCGAGGTCCCCGAGGGTCTCCGCCGCGCGAGCGGCAACCTCCGCGCGCTCACCGTCGTCCGCGCGGAGGACCTGGACGTGTACTCGGTCGTCCGCTGGCCCCGCGTCATCCTCGACGTCTACGCCGTCGACTACCTCGAGCAGAACTTTGGAAAGGGCCCGCCCATGGCCCTCGTCTCCGAGGAGGTCCTTTCGGATATGATGGCAGAGCTCGAGACCGAGGACAGGGTCGTCGCCTCGATGGCTGAGCCGTCCGGCCTGCTACTGGAGGAGGAGCCCGAGGTCGTTGCTCCCAAGCCCACTGCTGCATAGGCCATCACCTGCAAGTAATACCATACACTAGCTGCAATAATACAGATGCTTAGAGCCTTTGCAACGTGCGAGAACAGAGAAATCTTGATGTTACTGCCGCTCAACAACCGGTACTACGCACGACATGAGCATTTCAGTAGGGAACCACGATGATATTCTCCGACCTCGATGAGCATGCAGACAGGCATCGAAAAGAATCAGGAGCAGACTAGTTATAAGAGCGTGCTACATATGGCAACGATGAAAGCAATATCTACGTGTTGAATCGGCTCAGTTTCTGCATTCGCTTGACGTGGTTCGACAGCTCCGTATCGAGCTCAGTCCTCAGTGTCTGAGCGCGGGGACTCAGAACAGCCTGTTGCCGAGCGGCCTCTACGACCTGATCGATGAGAGTGTAAGGCAGCCAAGATGCCATGGCGTGCTCTGGCGGCATCCTGGCCAGATGAGCCTGCGTCTGGACGAGCGTCAGTGATCCACCCCACTCGTTCAAAGAGCCGGTGCTGACTTTGCGAATGAGCACGAGCGAGTATTCCAGCGTCGCCTCCCAGTTCTCAGAACGGAAGTATGCGCGGATGAGACTCTCCGGCTGGTGATCCTACAGAAGAGCGGTTAGCCAGCTCTCCGCACGAGAGAACGGCTGCGGTACCTCGAGAACAGTCACGAGCCACGGTGGAGGAGCGATCTGCCGGTTGTGGGCAAGCAGCACCTCCAGTACCGTCTGGCTGTACCGCCACTGCGTCTTGACCCCGTCATGCCGCTCGAGCATCTGACGCACATAACGCCAGCCTCGATCAGCCGGGGTGCCAGGCCACGACGACACCTTGTCCGTCAGCAACCAGTCGGGTGCTTCCTCGGTCCTAAGAAAGCGCGGGGTCAGAGGTAGCCACACGTCGGCTGTGCGCTCGACGTACAAGACCGTCGGCACCCGTTGGCTCAGCAGCAGACACGCGCGCGCAAGCTGCGAGAAGATGGTGGTCATGTCGACCTCCAGGCTGCACGCAACACGGATCGCCGTGTCAAACCGGCCTGAGTGTGTCAGACGCTCAACCATGCCGTCCGGAGTGAGCATGGCACCTGTGATGTCGTGTGAGGACAATGGGCTGTGGCGTAACGGGCAAACGCACCACCGAGATTGAGCAGCGTCGGATCCCGGCGAATGATGTCAAGGAGAGTGGTGAGGAACGCCAGCTCGCGCTGGATCTGAGCGGTGTTGACGTATTCGACGTTGCGGGCGCTTGCGCCGAACTGGTCTTCGGGGATGTACTTGCAGAGCTTCCTCCGCTTCCGTGTCTGTGGTGTTTCGCTCAGCGTGGTGAAGGTCTCACAGATGGCGCGACGAACCGGATCTTGAGACGTAGAGTTGGGTAGGTGGACGACAAACCACGCGTTCTTCTCGTCCAGCAGGCCGAGGGCGTTCAGAGAAATCACGTACGCTTGGCGTTGTTCCTCCCCAATGGCCATCATGTCCGCAGGAAGAGTGGCCACCTCAGCGAGGCGACGGCCTCGCTGATACATAACGAGGGCGGCTATGAGCACGTCAGTTCAGTCATGGACTACAGGTCCGATTGATGCACTCACCATTGCGATAGTCGTTCCTGCCAACATACCACGAGTAGAGGACGCGGGAGTAGAAGGGTCGCACGCGAGGATCGAACGTCCGGACCTTGAAGGAGAGGGCATCCTCCACATACTTTGCCATGCCGACGAAGTTGAAGGTCATCAACCTCTCCGCCGCATTGTCCTCGCACATGCGGTACACGAGTGTGCTGACATGCTCGCTTTTCCTGGAACCGGAGTCAGCATGGACTTCCACGGTACGATGCAATTGCTCACATCTCCTCGTCACACGGCATGTTGATGAGCGTGCTGTACGCATCGTCGTATTGCTCGAGGTCGATGTAGCCCTTGAACACCTCAACCCAGACGTCCCCAACCTCCGTCTCCTCGTCCACCTCTGTCAAGATCAGCTCCGCGAAGTGAACAGCCCAACGAGTCTCCAAGGCGTTCCGGAACAGCTGGGCGACACTGTGGTAGTAATGTGCCTCGGAAGGGGGGAGCTCCGCATCTGGCAAGACGTTGATGAGACCCTTCAGGTCGTCACCCGCGAGATACGTGAACTCTCCTGGATACGCAGGTCAGTTCGGGCACATACTTGGATTAGAGGACTTGGCCTACCAACGCTACCACCGACCATCTCGAGAAGCTCAGCAGCCTCGTCCGGCCTTCCGGTGTCCAAACAGAGCCTACCACGGACGTACGTGACTGCGGGTGTGCTCGGCAACCACGCGAGCATCTCCTGCGCGACCTGGTGGTACCCGAGCAGACGGAGGCGCTCGCAGAACAGAACCTCAAGCTCGTACACCGCCGCATGCGACTCGCCCCGGACAAGTCCAGTGCTGTCGAGGAACTGGTGCGCGGCGTTGGCGGGCTCGACGCCGAACGCGTGCTGTGCGAGCAGTTGATGCAGCAGGGCATATGTCGGCACGGCAGAACCTCCACGTCCACGCACGTTCATGTCCCGCATGCGGGCTGCGAGGCCATCCGCGTTGTGCTGATGGGCAGCCATGGTGGGGTCTGCACCTGGCCGACGGGCAACGGCTCGCAACATCGCTAGTCCACGGAAAACAGCGAACGCCTCCGCCACCACGCTCGGCTCCCATGTGCCGAGGTCCTGTGCGAGGAAGAAGAGGAGAGCAAGAAGCGCCAGTGCAAAGTCGAAGCGCGCCTCGATGGACGCAGATGCGTACGAGACGGCCAGCGCGTTCGTCCACTCGGTGTTGCTCTGTGGAAGCATCAGGGCGACCTCGTCCTCCTCAAGCTTGACCTCCTTGTCAAACTGGCCGAGTGTGTTGAGCACGTTGCGCACAGCGCCGTCCACGGTGTCGAGGCTGTCCAGGCGCCCGCGAAGCCACTCGGCAAAGCCATCGTCGACGCACTCTTGAAAGACCATCTGACTAGCCTCGTTAAAGACGTGGTCTACGAGCGGCGCGGTCATGTCACGCTGGATGAGGGTGACCACACGGGCCTCGAGTTCGCTCAGCGCCTCGACGCTGAGCTCAGCCCGCAGCTTCCAGATGACCTCAAACAGAGTGTCGTGCCCATTGATCGGCACCTTCTGATCGAGGCACCGGTAGAGTTGGATCGGGATGTCCTCCGAGGCGAGGACGCCGACGCGTTCGCGCTCGACCAGGATGACGTCGTTCCTCACGACACCGACGGCCAGAGGTCGCCGTGCACTCCGCTCGATTTCTCGGCAACGGGCGATGAAGCCCTCCCAGTCACGTCGAAGTGCTTGCCAGTACTTGTCGTGCTCGAGAGCGCCGGTTTGAGGGTCCCGAGAGAGCACGACCGTGCAGCCGACTACAGCCGCGATGTTCTCCGCGATCGTCGCGTATATTGATTGCAGCTGGACCGGCGGCTGGCTGGGGAGTGCGAGGTAGTGGTCCGTGTACTGTCTGATCGCTGTCTGGAGCGTGAGCGGGGAGAAGGTCCCGGGCTTGGTGATGGCTGTAAGGAGATGATCCGTAAGGGACCCAGGGGCGAGCAGGAGTTTGTCGATATAGTTGGGTGTAAGCTCTGGCTCTGGCACATACGAGGCCGGTTGCCACAGCGCGCCATCGGCTACTCCCGCGTGGCCCTTGTCAAGGATGAGCGCAATCTTCTCGACACTAGTGCTGCCCTGCTTGTCCCAAAGAGTGTATAGTGTCGAACCTGCGATGGCAAAGTCCCGAAGACTGCAGTAGGCAGTGTTGCTCGAGCACTCGAACGACCTGTGCGACACGAGATTGTTCTTGGACACGCTGAGGACGTGGAAGAAACCGCCAGAGTTTGTGGCTGATGGTGTGGGACTGAACACAAACGCCCATGTCCACTCTTCGCGCTCGTTTTCTCGTGTGACCATCCGGAGGAAGTGCTGAGGTCCTCCTTCGAGGAGTGCAGTGTTGGGTGCTTCTGCTCCTGGTGTTTGCCCTCTTGATGCAATGACCTTCGATGAGGAGCTGACCGGCAGAGTGCAAGCAGAGACACATCCACTACGTTCGGACCAGAGGCGAATGGTGCGATCTCGTGATAGTGTAATGATCTTCCCATTGTCGGTAGGCTGAGCATGGCTAGTCATAGAAATGACTTCGGTGTGACCCGAATGTGGAGAGTGGATGAAGGAAGTGAGAAAGGAGAGCGACGAGTTCTGGCCAAAGACATATTCCCGCCAAACGTCTGCGGATTCGTCAATGAACTGCAACAGGGACGAAGGCAGAGGACTCGCCTTCCTCGTGCTCGCTGCCCACTACCTCAGCCTCTATACGGATCATAGAGCCATCCTGCAGCCCAACAGCCACACAGGTAGGACCCTGTACTTGTACCAAGCCGCTGAGTGTTGTCCCTCGCATGTTCTTGATACTGTATTCCCTCGTCCAATTCCTGCTGAACGGTTGGCGCCAGAGACCTCCCGCAGCTCCAACTGGAATGACCAGTCGATAGATCGAGCCGTGCTCTGTAACGGCGAGCACGTGAAGCTCTTCCGGGCCATACTCGAAGATGTTCGGGTTGGGGAGAACCGCGGCAGGGAAAACGAAGCGGGCTGGGGGAAGCTCGGTACTCAGAGAGACGAGCTCAATGGTGACGCCTCCGTCAGCGACGCGTAGAAGTATTGTGCCCGTCCATTCCGAGTGAAAGATGGTCGAGTAAATGGCATGGTTGGAAGGTGAGTCCGAAGACGACGTGTGGTGCGCGAACCCGTTGCGGTTCGACGGGTCCACCGGGATTTCTTCTGCCTGGTTCGGCGACGTGATAGCAGACAGCTGGGCAGCCACCAGGATATTTTGGTAGCCCATAGCCGAGAGTAATGCCCGAGGTCTTTTCGAGACGCGGTCACGGTCAAGCGGCGCGCTCGCGTTTGCGTGAAGCGCGTAGGTCACGTGCGAGCATGTGTTCTCAGAACGTTCAGAACGTGCGAGAAGAGAGAGGTAAGTTACGAGAGGGCTCTTTGCAACGGTTTCATGCCCTCAATTAGCAGTTCACGACACGAACATTTCAGTAGGCAACTATGATACATCGTCCGCACTTTCGCTTTTGAAGTTAAGTCCCGCTTCATGAGGTCCAGATCTCCTTGGAGATGGCGACGGTGTGCTGGAGCTTGCGCTCGACATCCTGCATGGTGACTCGATTGCCCTCCGAGTGGCTCGCGAACCCACACTGCGGGCTGATGCAGATTCTGCCGTGCCCGTCAGCACTGTGCCCATACCTCTCTTAGCGCACCGAAAACCACTCACTGGTTCAGCGCTGCCTCCTTCGAGCGCTTCGGCTCGCCCTGCGCGATCGTCTCCGCCGCCTCGTGAATCCGGCGCTTCACGTCCTCGATGTGCTCGAGCGCGGGCACCTTTGACGAGATGACGCCGAGCACAACTGACTTGTGCGCGGGCAGGTACTTGAGGGGCTCAAACGTGCCCGCACGTTGCGTGTCGTACTCGAGGTAGTACACGTCCACGTCGATCTCGTTGAACAGCTTGCGCGCGATGCGGTCGTACCCGCCTTTGTGGAGCGTCAGCACAGAACACGGCGACGGCTGGGGGTAGACGCGTACCCTCGCTGAAGTGCATGCCGTCCTTGAAGTTGCCACGGCACAGGTGCAGGCCGACGGTCATGTCCTTTGGCCGGCCCTTGAAGCAGTCGTTGTAGGCCTGGATGTATGTGTCCAACACAACCTCCGAATCCACGCCGACCTTCTTCATCCCCTCGAGCATCGACTCGGCACAGAAGTATGCCAAGAGCGGGTCGTCTACTTGAATGTTGCCTGACCATGGGGTGAGAAAAATCGCTTCTGTGACAAAGGAGGGGACGCACGGCAGCCGAGGTTGTACAGCTCTTGGATCTCCTCCTGATAGGCGATCGCGATATCGGCGAAGTACTCGGCTGAGGACGCCAGTTTTAGTTGCGCGTCTCGTAAAGCAAGCTGCCGTGCGGACCATCGTTCTTGTAGACACTCTTGTCGTATGCAAAGTCACCATGCCGGAGGTGGTGCCACTCGGGCGCACACATCGTGATCTTCACGCCGGGCAGTTCCTGAGCCGACAATTAGGAATCGTTGACATGCGGAGGTCTGGATTCCAGCCATACCTCGGGCGAGACGATGCTCTTGAGGAACTCGAACTGCTCCTTGTAGAATGGCTTGGTGCGCTTCAGCTTGCCCTTGCACATGTACGACGCTGCGTTCTTGAAGTCGAGTTTCTTGAACCTTTCCGGGACATCAGGTTTAAAGGCCAATGGCAGTAGGCAGAGACTCACGCTGCAACGTCGGGAACGTAGTCCATGAATTCCTCGGCCGGAACTGGTATTCTCATCAGCTGTCACGTTTACATATGCCTCGGGGGATGGGGTGTACCTTCGGCAATGTAGTGCATGCCCTCCATGTTATCGAAGACGCCGTCGTAGAACATGTGCCTGTAGCCATGGATGAACATCCCCTCCCCCACCTGACGTGCTTTACACACACCTCCGGAACTCGCCATCCGTGATGGAG